>SCHK01445027.1:0-14368 GCA_004124795.1 Poropuntius huangchuchieni | reverse complement strand
GTTTTTTTCCGTTAAAATCACGGTCATTTTTTACAGTGTATTGTAATCTGTAATTTTCATTATCTGATGTCTTTTTGTTTGTGTGTAGGATTCTGGATGAAAACAGAATATCATCCCTGCGTCAGAAGTCTTTTGAAGGCCTGAAATCGTTATTTTTCCTGTAAGGATGACATGCTAATTTACCTTGACAGACAGATCAAAAAGATGAAATTTGATATATGCAAAGCTATTGTGCATAGGCCTATGAAAGAGTATGCCTGTTTTTAATTTATTGTACAGTGAGTATGTATATCTATGTATTTTGCAGGTCTTTATTAAATAATTCCGTCGAACAATTTCCTAAAACTTCAATTTGCCTTGAGATGCCCCGTCTCAACTGGCTGTGAGTTACAAACATAATACTTCATTGTCTTGATATCTTAAAACAGTGGACCTATGAAGTATTTGGACACATAAGAAACATTTGTAGATACCATTTAAGATTAAAAAAATGGACACTTTCCAGGCGTCAAACATTAGTAGACCATGGTTTTAGTTATTGTGATGAACTACACCTGGTTACTCTGCTCAGGGACTGACTTTATACATCCACTATAACATCCAGTTGGTTAAGAATAATATCAAAAATGGTAAGAAAATTGAAGCAAGTTCTGAGAATTGGATCAGCGTCATTTGTTTATGGACACTCTCTGCCTGCATTAGCAGAAGGTTTGAAAGACGTGCCTACATGTTACTCTTATCACTGGTTCCCCTGGTCTTAGAAATATTTCTATCTGGCTTTTGAGCTTTTCAACTTTCAGACTTTGTTGATGGTAAAAATGTGGGCAGTAAGTGGGTCAGTTAATTTTGGAAGTACAAGCCTCTTATGCAGCTTTGTTTCAGTAAATGTTTTTTTTTTTTTTTTCCACTGGAAAGTAAGTTTTGAGTTCTGAGAGTTACTCTATATTTTTGTATCGTAATGAGCGAAAATTTGATTCCTCGTAGTATAACCCCACTAAGTGTCCAAATATGTTTAGGGGCCACTTTTGTTTTTTTCAAAACCAAAATCTTTATATTTAGTAAAGAATAATGCATTTACATCACCCACTCTTACACACTCTGGTGATCAGCTGAAGTTGTTTGTTTCTGCAGGGAAATGGAGGGGAATAGAATTTCATCTCTCTGGGCGTCTAGTTTTAAGAACTGCTCCTCTCTTACTGTCTTGTGAGTATCCACAAACCATACACAGTACACATTAACATACAATGTAAACTGCGGGGAGTGTTATGGGATCCAGGGTATTTATATTATAGACTGTTTATTTGTCACAGCTGAGTGTGGGAGAAGGGGACAGAAGTGGGACTCATCTACATCTCTCAGCTCGGCTGGAAACACTTACAAATAAATGCAGATTTAGGCTGGACTGAATAATTTAAGACCTGAGTAGATTAAAGACATCGGAAGTGAATAAATTACAATAATTACTCATGTTTTAGATGTACATGTTGATATGCATCACGGATATCTGTTGCAGTGGTGTAAGGGCTTTGATTTGATTTGTCAGTGACATTAGAAGGACAGTCTGTCCTGAGGGACTGATTCTGCAGCATCACGACCACATCACAACTACAGGCTCTTTTATCTCCCAGAAATTGTTTTTAATTAAAACGAATAGATTTTAATTCTATGTTTTTTAATTATATGTTTGGCTGTTTTACCCCAAGCACAGAAGTTCAATCTTAAACTATGAAAATCTAGACAATTATGATAATGAATTAAAACAAAGAAAGGCTTGTGTGCAAACACAATATGACTTGTATGTCCTATATCAAAATTATAGTGTGAAAGTGTGAAAATGCTACTGTGTAGATCATTCACATAATCTGAGATGTGTTGGAAATTACATTTGATGATTCAGAAAATATGCCATTAATTCATTTTACTTTAATGCATGTATGTTCAACTTTTATTAGTTGACAAATAAACTAATGGGAGTGTTTGCCACAAGTCCAAAAGTGTTTATACAAACAGTTAAAAGTCTAAATTAATATTCCAACATCTGAGAGTCTGAGTTCTCTCTTCTACCCGTACGGTATGTTACTGAATCTTACATCGACTGAAGTGACATTGTGTTTGTTGTGATATCTGATCCAGTT
Organism: Poropuntius huangchuchieni; assembly: GCA_004124795.1. NCBI lineage: Eukaryota > Metazoa > Chordata > Actinopteri > Cypriniformes > Cyprinidae > Poropuntius > Poropuntius huangchuchieni. Next base: position 12,233 of record SCHK01445027.1, on the reverse strand, counting down.
CAGTCACTCTGTTTCTCAATTCAAAGCTGTGTTAGTTATCAACACAGGCCAGATTTCTTCAAATATGTAAATATTTCATGTCTTTTGATACGTCCGGTGCTTTTCAGACCTAATCTGGGACTGTCAGTCTGTCCTTGTGTACTCAAGCATTATGAAAAATGTTTGTGATAGTTCCTGGAAGCATGAACCAGTTGGATAGCTCTAAAGTGTGATCTTCAGACTCTCTTAAGACCCAGCAAAGAGGCAGAGCTGATTTACATATAGATGTATATGACTTCATTCTGTGGCACTGAAGGCTTTGGTTAACTTGGGTCTCTTTGAAGCAGTGCTACTATATATAAATATATATATGTCTTTTTCTGGTTTAGAGCATTGAGGAGAAACCGTATCAGCACCATTGAGGAGGGAACATTTGCAGACATGCAAAGATTGATAGACCTGTGAGTATACACACAAACATGCACACAAGCAAACGAAGGCATTCATTTAGACGGAGTCCCTAGATTACATTTTTTGTCATCATTTTTTTCTGTTCATTGCTTATATAAAATGTGTGCACTGGAGAGAAAGAAAGAGATTGTTTTTAGGAACATTTTAAGGGTTACTTCACCTTCAAATGAAAAGCCTGGCTCTCGTTCTCATTTACTCACCCTCATGTTGTTCCAAACCTGTATTTCTCTCTTTCCCGGGAACAGAAAAAAGGGATGAAAAATGTTTACATGGCTTTCTCCCTGACTCAAAAGCGTATAGAAATGAAAAGTAGAAAAGGGCAGAAGTTTGTATTCACACTTAAGGTCGAGGCCAAGAGTTAGAGTCAATTTGCTCTGAAATACAAAGCAGTCATACGGCTTCAAAAGACTTGGAATAAAGTGCACATGCTTTGTCTGTGAAGCACTTTTCCCCCCTTCGTTTTCCCTGGTCATGTGTTTTTGTTAAATAGAAAAAAAATACTACATGAACATTCTTCAGCACATCTTATGTCTTCCATGAAAGAAAGAAAGTCATACAGGTTTGAAACAACATGTGGGTAAATAAATATTAATTTATAGATGAACTACACGGTGGCCCAGTAATGCACAACACAACAAAATCTCCACAACACAGCAGAAAAACGCCATTAACACAATGATATTAATACAACAGAAATGAGCTGCAACACAACGGAAACAAGCCACGACAAAGTGAAATTAGCAAAACACAACAAAATTAGTCCTATGCGTTGTGTTGTGGTGATTTTATTGTGTTGTCCACTGGGCCACCATAGAACTATCCCCTTTAACAAACCTCTTTTTGAGATTTGCGAGACAAAAAGAGAGACACCTGCTCACATAATCTCAGCCTGATAAGCACAAACCTTGGAACAGAGCTTCTATTTGAAGATATTCTTTTTAGGTTTATTTATTTCATGAACGATTAAGTTGAAAAATGAGCCGCTGAACTTGCTTTGACTTGATTTACAGAGACGTGTCTATGAACCAGATCAAAGACCTGCCTCCATCTCTGTTCCAGAACCTTCAGAACCTCAAACAGCTGTGAGAGCCACTTTTTTTTATGTTGCAAATTGTGTTGTTTATAATTTCTTGTTCCCAGCTTAAATGTTAAACCATATTTTTATACAGATTTCTCAGTGACGCAATACTTCAGTGTTTTTTTAAATTTATTTGTGCTGAACTGCCCAGTGATTCATTGATTGGTTGAAAGCCTCTTCAGACGAAGTGACAGGCCTTATGAATCAAAGAAGCAAAGTGTGGACTTTATCGATAACTATTTCACTATTTGTGTGTCTCTGTGTGTTTGTTTCAGAAATATTTCCAACAATCCCCTGACACACATATATGGCAATCAATTTGACAGTCTGGTGAATCTGCAGTCACTGTGAGTAAACACAACATCACTTAAGTTATTATACTGATTCTGTGTATTAGGGAAGATCTTGTATTTATTCATGTATGCACAATGTACGTATAAATCCAAATCATATTTACATGCCCTTCACGTTTGATACATGACTACTGGTCTCAGGATGTGATCAAGCTCAGACTGTTAATCAGAGAATAATTAAATATCTAAAGTCACAGTGAATGAGCTCTTTATACATGCTCTGATTAGGCAGTCAATTATGGTTACAACACATATTATTTTAATCTTAAATGATGGGTTTCATTGTAAGGGTAGGGTTTCGAAGAATGAGTAAAAGTTAGGTTACTTTGTGTCTGTTTTAATGAAGACCTTGCAGGTTTAACAAGCATTCAGATGCTGCCAATGATCCTTGCATTTTCCACACAGTGTCTTGGAGTGAAGCAGCTCAGTGTTTGCTGCTGTTTGAGCTTTGTAGACCTGCACCACGTGATTTACAAAAGTAGGACATATTCCTGGATCGACATCATATGTTGTTTCTGGAAATTCTTTTCTTTCAGTCAATTATAGCCCCAGTCATTTTTAGTGCTTAGAGGACCAGGAGACTCCTAAAATCCTTAGCTGACATAAAAATAGAACCAAATAAACAATTGTTGACATAAAGTGAGATTAGAGAGCTGTAACATAAATGGGATCTCTTCTGAAACTTTGGAAGAGTCACATATCAGATTATGAGGATCTCAGGAAAAGAAAAAAAAAATCTGAGTAGCAGGACATTAAACAAAAGCAAATCTTGTCCTTTGCTTTTTATTTATTCTCATTACTTTCTAAGCGCAACAACCAAGAATTCAGCCAACCCCAGTGAGTTCTGCTGACCATGGTCAGAAATTAGCCAGGCTTTATCAGAAAATTTAAGACTCAGTGTGCAAGGACCTTTAGGGTTAATATTGCCCCGGCAAAGGGCATCATTAAGATAAATGATTTTTGGTTGATTGTGTGCTATCAACAACAAGAGAGAATTGGACATAAGAAAGAAAGAAAGAAAGACTATCTTGACTGTAGGCAAATCCTAGAATTGCAGTGAATGTTTTTTTTTGCAGTCCACAGATGATGAGCTGTTTAGTGAGAGTCATGTTCAGGACTGCGGTATTCACCAGCCTTTTTGTTTGTTCCTGTATCTGCATTCATTGATATTTTTCTGGGCATTACGCCAGTAATTATTCAGCTGGCTTTACTGGCCTAACATTCTTTGTTTTATTGGCTTTGAAAATGTACTTTTATTCTGGATAAAAAAAAAAAAGAAAACATCCGATGAAGGTAAAATGTGCAACTGTGTATTCTTTGTGCAGGAGTATGGAAGAGGTAGAGATTCCCAACATCAACATCAGGATGTTCCGACCCCTAACTAACCTCACTCACATGTAAGCATACCAAAATGTACAATATATATTATACATTTACAATTTCTTTGTCTACCTTTGTCTATTCCATATTTTTATTGTTATATATGTTGATGCGCTTGTGTGCTTTCTATGGAGAGTTATCAGTATGTTCCAGACTTTCACATTTGCGCTCAAATTCCTCGTACCTCATAGTCTCTCATGAGTCAGGACAAACACAACAAAAACCTCCATTAAGCCAGTAAGTCACACAGCACGCCCTCCGAGCGAGATACAGAGAGAGGTCATTACTGTTGAATGTACGCTGAAATGTAGCTGTCCTTCGGAGGATGAATGATTACTGCATTTAAAAAGTCAAACCCGCTGGTAAATACAGCTCAACTTGAACCCTTGATTTTTTCACAGGTGGCAAGATTGCCATGCTTCCCTCTGCCTGAGAATTATCTTTAACTTTTCTTCAATCAAATATAATATCTCCAGAACAGATGTGCTCCCCTCCAGGGAAATGAAAATGAAATAAAAAAGTATAGGCCCTCAGAGAGATTTTTAAATGGAATGCCATCATTTCTTTATGAGGAATCAGTCCACTCCATACCAGCACTGAACAAAAGAGCCGCCGCGTGCCGAGGAGAGATGCTACACTGAAGTCTTCAGAGCTCTGAACCTCACGCTGAACCTGTCTGCACTTTGATGTGGAGATGAGGTTTTCGGGATTGTTATTTTGCAGATATCAGCCGCACTAGAAATTCACTTTTGATCTGAGACAGGCCCACTCTAGCAGACTGTGACGGTAACAGAAGGTTAGCTCTGCATTTTACAAACCTGTTGATGAGTTTGATGAGGCACGTAAATATGAACAAAGGATAGGTAAAGGTTTTTATTTAAGCGTGTTCGAGCATGTTATATATGGTTTCTTAATGGATTCTGTCATAATTTACTCATGCGCATTCTAAATGATTTTATTTTATCTGTGGAGCGCACACACGCACAAATTGAATTTGTAGGTGTATGACGATTATTTTCTATATACTTAAAGTAAATAATAATTAAAGTGGCTCATATACTCGTGTGATATATTCCAAGTTCTCTGAATTCAAATGAAAGCTTTGGGTAACACTGAAATTTAAGCCATTATAAGAGTCAAACAAAAGATCAGTGTTCACTGTTTAACAAACAAGTAGTCTTTTTTAATTGGACATTTCCAAAGAAATCAGACTAATCAGTTTTTAAAATATTGTATCAATGTTCACCAGCTCAATGAGCGGATGATTTTGAAACGAGTCCTATTTAAAATTTCCATTTTGCAAAAAAAAAAAAACATGGAAAGACATGAGGCATGAGTAAATGGTGACAGAATTTTCATTTTTGAGTGAAAAATTCCATTAACCATTTTTCAACCACACATATGCAATTACATGTAAAATACCTTAGCTTTTTCTCTTTTCAGTTATTTTAAGCGTTTTGAATTCTGTGGATATTCTCCCAACGTGCGGAGCTGCAAACCAAACACAGACGGAATCTCATCCTTCGAGAATCTGCTGGCAAACATCATTCTGCGAGTGTTTGTCTGGGTCGTCGCCTTCATCATTTGCTTCGGAAACATCTTCGTCATCTGTCTGCGTTCCTGTATTGCTTCAGAGAATCAGCATCACACAATGGCCATCAAATCCCTTTGCTGTGAGTCCATTATGCATCAAACATGAGCATGACACAAGCTCAAATGATCAATCAGTCAAAATTCATTTCATGCATTAAAAAGTGAGGCAAAAACTTGTGAACTCAAAGTAGTTGTCTGACTACATCAGATAAGAGTGACATTTCTACACCTCCACAAAAGAATAACTATAACACCTAAAGTAAAAAGTAAAATAGCATTCACAGCCCATTTTAATTCGGTAATACTCCAAATTCAAAGAAGATGTTCAACTAGAAAATAGATGTAGATTATGTTTTGTCCTTGAGGAATTGATTGGGATGAAGCCAGTCCTCTAGTAAAAAGTAATAAAATACATTTAATTCATACTAAGTATGGTTCGAATCTATTAACATATTTACTGACAGATAACTTGAGACGTACAGATATAAAATTATAATTAAACTTTATTTGGCGCACTCCTGTTACACAATGCACATTTCTTAATATTAAGACTAAAATGTGTTTTAATGTCACTTTTGATGAGGACTGTATGATCCTTTAATAATATCGGTCTATGAATGCAAAATATTTAAAGTGCAACTGAAATATACTTGCAATAGTAAGTATATCTTTAATTGGACATCCGCACAATTAAAGTGCATTAAGTGCAAAATTAGTTGTTCCAGTTTAGAAGATTTTAATTATACCAGTTTAGTATACTAAAAGTTCAATTACAGGGTATTTTATTTAGTACATAAATATGTAAATGTTTTTCTAGTATACTTAGCATGTATTTTAAATACATTTAAATCTATTAATTTTTTACTAGGGTATTGTTTTATTTTTTTTATTTTTTTTAAAGAAACCTTCAATGCTCACCATGCATTTATTTGATAAAAAAAAACAGTCAAAACAATAATATTGTGAAATATCAATACAATTTATTCCTAAAGCTGAATTTTCAGCAGCCGTTATTCCAGTATTCAGTGTCAATGGCCCATCAGAAATCATTCTAATATACTGATTTGATTTACTTTATTTGATTTACTTTTAACATTTATTTACATTATTAAATAATTGTATTAATGTTGAAAACAGTTGTGCTGCCTTTTTAAGATTCTTTGATGAATAGAAAGGTCAAAAGAACAGCAATTATTTAAATTCAAGTCTTCACTGTTTAATGCATCAATTCTTGTGTAACGGTGGTGACCCCCACAATAATTAAAACAACAGAATTACATGATTAATTAATTTTGGCAGTAGACAGGATTAAGCCTGACAAACAGAAATAAAGTAAATACTCCAAGATACTGCAGCTCAAAGCAAAAACCTTCAGTTACAAAAACAATGATACTGATAATAATAACAGTAGTTTTTTCCCCACAACAGTTCTTTGACTGAATATTAAAGTTTCCTTGTAATATAAATTAACATCTTACTGACCACAAACTTAAGAATATATATGTTTTTTGCATTTCATTGATTGATAATCAGTTTAGAAATGTGTATTATTATAGTAAATATGGGCATTGATTTTGTGTTGACATATAATTATCTACTTATGGAAAGCGTATCAAAGTTTGTAATGAAAAAGTTGTTTTGAAATGGCAGTGTGTGAATGTAGGGTCTAATTTTGGAAGTTCACAGGCGTCAGACAAACAGGCTTAAAGGGTCGTAGTTCCCTCTAATTGCAGCATTTACACACACACACACACACACACACACACACACGTGCCATTATACACACTCAACTAATTATACCCATCAACACATTGCTCTGAAACTCACTAAATTATACATCTATGCAGTATCACAAGCTTTTAATAAACATCAAAACACACACACACTCTTTTCCACCCACTGGGCAGATAAATAATTACAACAGTTGGTATCTTTAGACACACACACACAGACAGCTTGCTGACTTATGTACGACCTCGCTGACACATGACGCACGCTGCAACAACACGACTCACACCTGGACACACACACACACACACTTTCATTCAACTACAGAAATGGAAAGTTTTATTAGAAAAGGTTGGATCAGTTTTGCGATATCTAGAGCTGTTCAGCTGGGGATCAGAGTCTGAGGACTAATCTGTGTCTCAGTGATGGAGAGAGATAGCAGACAGGGGCCTGAAAAGAGATGGATAGATGAACAGATGGCTGGAGAGGTGCAGTTTTTTTAACCCACATAGAGTTGAAAGGACACGTCTCTCTCTTAAATGATCAAAACCTGCTGCCCCTTCAGATGAGAGACATGCAGAGAGAGGTAAGAGTTTTCCACTGGGTGACACTGGCTAGAATATGTTTAGTAGTGGTGGTGGAAGTTGGAGGGGGGAGGGTTTAGCTGTCTCTGGTGGCCTTATTCAGCTAGGACTAGAATAACGCAGGGTCATTGCTTACTTGCAAAACCCATTCACAGTGTGTGAAACGTCTCACCTTGGAGGCCCTGATTTTGATGAATGAAAACCAAAGTGGGGAGAGACATCTGTGAGGGAAAGAAAATGATTTGGAGGGAGTGCAGTGAATGAAAGTGTGTGGGTGATTTGGTTCTTGTTAATTATTAGCTGAATCAACTGCTCTGCAGGTTTCTGGGACACACAAATAGAGAGAACTGCAAAAAAAATAAAAAAAAATAAATAAAAACTGGCCTGACCACACACTGCCAGAAGTAAATATACCAGAAAGCAATAGAACATGACTGACTGATGGATTCTTGAATAAACAGATGGGTGGACATTATTTTAGTAATATTCATTTACTATTGAAATATTTAGTAATATTTTGAATTAGCATATATTTATTTTATTTTTCATTTCGATTTTAGTTTACATTTTTGTGATTTTATGTGCTTGTATCATTTTTATTAAAAAAAATATCGTATAGATTTCGTTTTTTTTATTTTAAATATATAAATTTTAGTTCTTCAACTTACGTTTTCATTAAATATTTCGATTTTATTTTATTTCAGCTATATTTAAATTACCAATTTTTTTATTTATTATTATTTTGTTTTATTTAACAATAACAACAACTAAATGTAAGTGCCGAATGTAGGGCCCTATGAAATCCATTTTATTTTTTCCAAATTCTGTTTTGGATTCCATTTTTATTTTCCTATTTAAATTTTTCTGGACTCTGTTTAATAGTTACATTAAATTGTATTAATCAAAAAGCATGTCTGATTCATTGAAATCATGAAGCTTACACAATTTTACAACAATTTTTAAAAGTTTAACAAAAAATGACATTTTAGGGCCCTATGAAATATGTTTTATTACGTTTTCTTGATGTCAGTTTATTTTTTAGTAAATTTAATGTTAGTCATTTTAATTTTCTGGATTCCATTTTAATGATTTAATTACATTTTAAAAATCAAAAGTGTCATTATTTCATTGATTTAATTAAATTGATTTAATTAAATGTAATTTATTATTATTTATTATTATTATTTGTGATTAGTAGTAGTGGTCCTATCATTATATTAAGTAATGTAGGTTATTTCTGTCACAGTTTCTTCAAGTTAAACAGAACTTTTATTTTGACGGACTGCCATGAGGACCTTTAAGTTTCTGTTTGTATATGATATGATGATAGTTGTTATTAATTTAAGTGTTGGGTACTGTATTATATGATCGGATTCTGTTATTCCGTCCGTGTTTTCTGAATCGCGGAAATCACAGGGCCCTACAAATGGATGCATGGACACTTAGACATGCAAAAGATTGTATGGACAGATGGGTAAATGGATAGAGAATGAATGGATGGGAATAGATATACAGACTGATGAACAGATGTTAAATCATATATTAAGATGTATTTGTTTATCTCTAATAGGTGCAGACTGTCTCATGGGCGTGTATCTGCTTTTCATCGGTGCCTTTGACATCAAGTATTGTGGCGAGTACAACCGTCATGCTCAGATATGGATGGAGAGCCTGTCCTGCCAGCTGATAGGCTCTCTGGCCATGTTGTCCACAGAGGTATCCGTCATGATGTTGACCTACATGACTCTAGAGAAGTACCTGTGCATCGTCTTCCCATTCCAGCATTACCGAGCCGGACGAAAACAGACCCTGTGCTCACTGACCTTCATTTGGTTGCTAGGATTTATCATTGCCGTTATTCCCTTCTGGGACAAACAGACATTTGGGAATTTTTATGGGCGGAACGGAGTATGCTTCCCTCTTCACTCAGACCAGGCAGAGAAACCTGGTGCCAGATGCTATTCTACAGCTATTTTTCTCGGTGAGGGCAGAGGCCACTGGAGTGTGTAAATTTTGTACTGTGTATGTTTGAGATCTGGATAAGCCAGTGTGTGTATTTGTGTCATTCTCTAGAGGTGACTTAGCTTTGAATTGGGCTTTTCCAGAGTTTTATAATAATTTCACTGTATTTCCCCAAAGCTTATTTCAATAAAGTAAACTCAGAAAAAGGTCCTGCCTGGTAGCAACTTCACTAAAAAAAACTGGGCTAAAAAAAAGCTTTGTAATTAACTGTAACTATTTTTCTAGTTTTCCAACAAAAGTATCTAAACATGCTTAAGACATGATAAATCTCTTTGGAAAACCTGTATAAAATATTAGGATTTGTCTTCAGAGAATTCGTAATAAATTAAGTTGAATTAGCCTAAGTATTTTTAATTTCCCCATCGTCATTTATTTATTTATTTTTAAATGGAGTGACAAAACTTAATTCAAAATGTGTCAAAAAAAAAAAAAAACGAATAAAACATCTATTTTCCTTATATAATTTTTATTTAATAAAACATAATAAAAAAAAAATTGCTTCCCAAGCAGTCTTGTTCTGAGTATGTTCGCAAGATTTTTTTATTATTATCTGGAAATCAAGACAAAAATACTGTCATGCAAAACTGTGCTAGACCAAAGACAAAAGAGAAAAAAAAAATACAACAATATGTGAAATGAGTCAAATTCATATTTGTTAAATAGCTTATTTAGTTCAACACTAAAGATTACAAATTTTATGTGTGTGTGTTTCTGTCAGGTCTGAATCTGCTGGCTTTCGTGGTGATTGTATTCTCCTACTCCAGTATGTTTTACTCAGTCCAGAAGACAGCGAAGACAGCGCGTCAAACAGTATTTGATCGAGAAGTCACTATCGCAAAGCGGTTTTTCTTCATTGTGTTCACTGATGCCATGTGCTGGATCCCCATCTTCATCTTGAAGATACTATCACTACTAAGAGTACAGATCGCTGGTAAGCAAACACGTGTGATCACATATTACAAGCTAATGTGTGTGAGAGAACACGCCGACAGGTTATTATAAGTGTCACTTAACTCATAATTGGCGTGACCGCAGTTTGGCTGCACATTAGCTAATGATCTTAACGAGGCAGCTCATTAATATTACGCCATGGTGGAATAAGACCCGTGTATTGCAAATCCTAGCCTGCTTTCAGTTAATAAAACTGCAATTCCCCTGATTTGTTCTTGTGGATGTTTGATGGATAAAGAAGTATTTTTATAATGATTTTATAATGATTCTATTTTTGGCTTTGTGAAACTCCACACATTGCACAAACACATTTACACAATTACTTTAAATAAAAACACATGGACTGACAACTAAACACACACTACATCCACAAAAATGTAATATTAAACATTAATATTAAATGTTAGAATAGGTAGCTACGCTATGCATTTTTAGGGGTGAATATAAGGCACAAAGATGCCCCTTTAAGTAAATCTTTTCTAGGGGCATTACAGCTCCTAATATCCACATTACATTTGAAGAATGGGTATTGACTGTTAAACAGTTGGCTTTATCAAGCCAATTTCATTGTTTTCCTTTATCCTGAATTTTAAGCCTGAATCCAGATACAACTGTTTACTCCTTGTAAAAATCTGTTGACAACTGGCATTTATGAAACATGTGAGTTATGCAAGTAGCCGGTCTGAGCCGAGAGGCGCATTTTGATTAGTAGATGGCTGAGGTAGCTGAAGCCCTGGGCGCAGAGAGGATTAGACATTCAACCGCCATGAGCACCCATGAACACTTATCAGCTAGAATGGCTTTGCAGTTCTTCCCTCGGACAATGCGGTTTAATCTGCACTTTCTTTTCTCTCTCTCTCTCTCTGTCTCCTCCAGGTACCCTCATTCTGTGGGTGGTGATTTTTATCCTTCCCATAAACAGCGCCCTGAACCCCATCCTGTACACTATCACAACCAGCGCCTTTCAGCAGAAACTCAAACAGTGTTTGAAATATCGCTGCCAGCAGACTAACTGACACAAACACACACACACACATACTCACACTATGCACATGCTCTGAGATTAATATTCCATGTGGAATAAAAGGTTAATAGATGACAGGATAATAACCACACACACAAGATGCTCTCATCCTCAGCACAAGCCAATAAGGCTTATAAGAGCCTGTAGGGTTGAAGTAATGAGAGCACACACGGCAACATTAACCAGAAGACCATCATAAACAATATATGCTTATGCAATTACTATGTTAAACCAAGCCTTATATGAAAAACAAAGAAACGACATACATGCAAATCCAAGAGACTTTAACTGCCGTATAGACCTAGAGCAGTGCGTGTACATGCAGAGTAAGCCAAACTCTGCTGTTAGAGAATGAAGGGAGGAAACGGTTCGGGACGGACCCCGGCGGGCTGAGGATTGGAACCCTTCCGACTGATTTAATTGCGTTTTTGTGTGCTTGTGCGGATGTGTTTGGAAAACAAAGAGGCAGTTGCATACAGTCAGGATAGAAAACGACCAAAAACTATACGGTGGAGGGGAAGAAATGGATATAGAAAAATTTCACAAAGATCACACTAAAACCAATCGTAGCACTTCATCCACGAAAAAAAAAAAATACAAAGAAATCCAGATCATTATGGTGTTCGTGTTGGCTTGAAAGGACAAATGTGTTCCAGATTGCTGTTGTTTAGATTACATGAATTTATTGTACGAGTCTATTATTTATGGAACTCATGGCTTTCATTTGTCTGCTGTAATTTGTCAGCTGTCTACAATATGTAAAATGAATGTAACATCCAAATAATTGCAATGAATAAATTATAATTATTTCATTACATTTCATTGCACCGGATTGGCAACACTATCTTCTGTTACTTTGCTCTGACGTATATATCTTTCCGCTAAATTAGCTTTCAAGAAAGATTTAAGATAGACTTCATTACCAGAGAGCAGCTTTACTGAATTAAGACGTTCATTGAGCTCCCTGGACTGCACAGTCCTAAACAGCTTCCCAGGACCGTCATCTGTCTACTGAGCTGGATGCAAAAGTTAAAGGGATAGTTCACCCAAAAATGAAAACTGTGTCATCA
>SCHK01445024.1:6198-27101 GCA_004124795.1 Poropuntius huangchuchieni | reverse complement strand
TTTATTTTATTTTATTTTATTTTATTTTATTTTATTTCAGCAGTTCTTATTAGCAGTTCTGATTACAATAATTAAATTATCGTTATATTTGTTTTGGTTGCCAATAAAAAAAAATAATTATAATAATATAAATTATTGACATTTAGTCAGTATTTTGTCATGTCATAATAATCTTATTTTGTCTGTTTTACTCTGACTTACTTTATTTTATATTTTATTATATTTTATTTTATTTTCAACAATTCTGATTAAAATAATTTATAAAACCTCTTGGTGCACACATGCATGTTTTCTTTCTCTATATTTGTTTTGGTTGACAATAATAATTGTGTGTGTGTGTGTATATATATATATATATATATATATATATATTGTCAGTAAAATTGTCAGAGACTGGAAGAAAAAGGAAAAAGACTGGAGAAAAAAACTCTGAAGCTCTCTGATACTGTGACGTCAGTATTGTTATGGCATAAAGTGACACAGAGTACTGTAGATGGTTCCAGCTTGGTGTCGTTTTTTCTTTATTTATTAATGAGGACGAGGCACTTGGGAAAGGTGAAAAAATAAATAGCAAAAGATGAGGAAAAGTGATGGAAGAAATTTGAATAATTTACTTGCACATGCTAGTATACAAGACCATTGACATTTCAAAAGCTTCAGCTGCTGCAATTCCTGCAATTCCTTCTGTTTTTTTTTTTAACAAACCCTAATGCATGAACTTTTTGTGTATTTAATCTGTTCTGCGTGTTCTGAAGAAGCCATGAAACGTAAACCGCCAGGAATCATGCTTCAGGAATGACTGACAATAGATTGGCCGGATAATCCCTTTCACAGATTCAATCACACAGCTAACTCGTACAACAGATGTCAAATAATACGCCGCTGCGCGATGTCGGTGAGGGCCCCGGGTTGCCCACCTCTGAAACCCGATCTCCACCTCCCCACGATGGGTTGGTGCCCTGGCGTCTGTTAGCTCATCTGGAGAGGGGCTTTTGAGAGTGAGGTCAACGGTGTGTGTAATAAGCTAGCACTAGCGGATGGCTAGTGCCCATTCACATGCTGATTTTCTAGTCGATCCATTTGCATTAAGTGCAACCTAATTGCCAACTGCGGCCTGATTATAGTGCGTGTCGGCCGGGATGAAATATGACCTCCCATCTGCACCGCCGCTGCTCAACTGATGTCAGATGGGCGTAAATCTAAAGCGAAAAGGTCGTTCTAGTTTTCAACACTAGTGAAATACTACCACTTTGAAATGGGTGATGCGTGCTTGTATTTATGGAAAAAAAGGACATAAATTAGTTCATGCACTAGAACAATCGCTCTCTTTGTTCACATAGGCTGTGTTTTCCACATCTTTCCCTTCAGTATTTTTCTCTTCTTCTTTGTTTTGCCCTCTTTTACCTGTGATGAGGTCCGGATAAGTTTCCCAAGAAGAAAAGCTTGGTTCCCGCTCTCGGTTTGCTGGAGTGTCTATCCAAATATGACTCCTCAGTTAGTGGCCGATGGAATTTTGATGAGCCGGAGAGGAACAGCTGGAGTCTGCAGTGGTTTAAGTGACCATGTCGCCTCTTCTAGACTCTGCTGTTGTCATCGGTTGCCGCTGTGAGAAGAAGCTAAGCAGCTGTATTGGGTATTAGGATGGTCACGTGGCTCTCAAAATGATGATGCCATGATGTGAATCACTAGTCCATTTACTCTTTCACTCATTTCTTGTAACATGTTTATAATCGAGGGGGCGCAGAACCTGCAGTCCGCTCTTATTCCTGGTTTCTATCCCACCATGGTGTTTTTTAAAGACTAATGCATTGCATTCTCCTTCTAAGGTGCTTATTTTGTTCCTGTTAGAAACGCTATGAATCAGCTCCTGTTCAGATCCACTTGGGAGTCTAAATGGACTGATCACAGAGTTTTAGGGCAAACCGTATTTTGGCGTTAAAATACCGTATTGACCCGAATATAAGTTTGGTCCCATCAGGCTAACAATACAGTCACGACTAATGCCGCTGTAAGCTTTTCTTTTTCTTTTGTTTTCACTCACGATCTTTACAACACATTACATTACATATTTTACGGCACACTCGTTTTACGTGTATTTAGCGCCACCTATTGTTGTGGGTGTATTATTGACATGTCAAAGTCTAGACCCCGAATATAAGACGACTGTGATTTTTCAGCTGTATTTCCAAGAAAAAAAACATCGTCTTATATTGCTGTCAATACGGTAGTACTTGGGTTTTCCTAAATATAGTAAATAGTTATATAGGAATAAAAGATTTACTAAAAATGCACAGTAAAAAAAATAGCGTCTCACTTTATTGAACATGCATTTCCAGGAGTTTCCCTTTCAGGCGCAAAATTTATGGGAGGAGAGTATTATAATGAATCATGCAATGCAATTTACTAACGTTTGTGACTGTCAAATTACTAGTATTTGCGCTATTATTTAATGCCCAAAAAAACAGGCGATAATTTGCACTGCTCTTGGTCGTTTGCGCTGATCATTATGGAAATGATCTAGCTACGTCTGTGTTCTTTAATGTGCGCATTGTTAGTAAATCACACGCAGAATATTCCCCTCTCATCTGTGTTTTTATGGAATTGTGCGCTAACGCTAATTTGCCCTGTTAGTAAAATATTAGTACTTATCAACTTGTCATTCAGGAGAACTGAAACCACCAAGATCTTTCTGAACTAAAAGAAAAACCACCCACATTCCTCACACTGAAATATAGTTGTTAACCATCTAATTACGATAACGGCTGGCGTTTTAAATTCATTGCGAGATGTGTCCTTCAAAGTCAGTTTTTATATGCAGTCATTAACAGTGTCTGTATCATTACCCACCTGCAGCAGTGACTGAGATTAATGAACCGGAGTGGCATATTGAGACCTCGGTGAAGGCAGACTGAAGGGTTGTGAGGTCTTAGACACGTGTATCAGGCCCTGAATACATTGAACAGTCTAGGCAAGCTCTCTGCTGCTCTTTCAGATTCGAAGCACCAACCAATCAATGATACCGGATTAACGGCCTTAACTTCAAAGTTCATCTTTCTTTTTATGGAGTCTGCAGCTGCCAGTCAAACCTTTGCTCTAATGCTCACTTCCCAGAACTACATTACACCACGCAAACTTCTTTCGAGTTTTAACTTGAGATCAACATCGCTTTTTTTCTTGGTTCAAGTTTGGGCTTTCTCATTAGCGTATTTGAAAAAAAAAAAATCCTAAAAATCACAGCAATCTGTTTGTAAAGTTAAAACAAATTAGATTCATATTCAACTGAACTTCTTCGGACAATTTAAAAAATCTAGTTATGCGTTTGTTATAAAAAATGCTTTCCTTGTATTTCACATAGAGCCTAATGTTTTATGGATTGAAGTCATTATACATTATTGTCTATAAGGGAGCTTGTTTTTTTGGTTTTACTGACCATAAATGTGTAAGATTGCCAAGCCCCCGCAGGAGTGTGATGGATTGGATTTAATAATTGATAAAGGTCTGGTGTTGCTGTGGACAAATACCTCTGTTTACCGGAACATCTTCAGATTAAAGTGGTGCTTCTCCAATATTTTGGCTGACTGTCAAGCTTTAGAGTGTTCCTCATGAGACAGCATAGTGAATTGGGAAATACTAATATTACATGTTTTGTTGGTTCAGTGTTGGCAAGACCTGGTGGGTGTGGCCAATAGCTATTACTGGAAGTAATCGCAATTAAATCGGCCAGGGCATGATCTGCCATCTACACCAATGAGAGAGCTTTTGTAATCATCACTCCTAATTACTGACAGCTGTTCTGGTGTGGAGACCAAGGCTTTATAGCACTAGTTGGACTGCCAGTTTAAGCGGATGGGAATGCATTGTGTTGCTAGTGGACTGAGTAGTTGGCATCGGCATTTTCCTGTTGCTATGTTAGTGCTATGCACTCATTTTAAGTTTCTTTTTCTGTCTGGCCTTTTCTTCATATTTGTGTGGAACATTATTATGTTCGTTTCACATGTTGATGCCTTTATAAGTTTCTAGTGAATGTTGTAGTTCAGTAACTTTTAAAAAAAAAAATTGAAAAGTGAGGTTGTTTTGATGAATTAATTATTTCTTTTTTGTGCTGGTCATCACTAATGGCATACAACCAAAAGAATCAAGTGCAACCTGAGAAAATGTATTTATTTTGCTTGTATAGTTTGAACAAACTGCTAACCCCATGTACTTAACTTTGTATGTAACTCAACCCATTTGTGCTACAAACTTGATGCATCAATTCTATTGTGATTTTCACGTCTGGTTTTCAGACCCATATACTTGCATTGCAGGAGGGAATGAAGCTATAGAGCAGGGATTCTCAAATCTAGACCTCGAGATCCACTTTTCTGCAGAGTTTAGCTCTAACCTTAATCAAACACATCTGAGCATGCTAATCATTGTCTTCAGAATCATTAGAAAATCACAGGTAAGTGTGTTTTATCAGGGTTGGAGCTAAACTCTGAAGTGCATTGGACCTCCAGGGCAAGATTTGAGGAACCCTGCTATAGAGACTTGAGGGTGAGCACCTTTAACTTGGACCAGTAAGCAAACACCGACTTTAGCAATCATGCACAACACTCCAGGATTGTTGTTTTTCAAGTTCAAGTACTAAATAATTCAGCAGCAGGTTAAGTGTTACTATGCAAAATAAGTGTTAAGATACGAGACCCGGTGAAGTTTTGCTCTTAGCAGTTGCCATTGTCTGCTTGCCTGTGTGATTTGCGTTTGAATGTTAGCCAGACTAAAGAACTTTCTCACACTGAGGAACAGGTGCAAGATTTAGTCTAACCCTCAAACTGAAAAAAAGACAGAGAGGGCATGTCGGCGAGAGCAGTGAAACCAAATGTGTAGTTTTTGTCAGTGTCTCACACTCGTGGCGGTTTTGAGCATCCTCGGTTCTGTAAGTGAAAAACGATTGGTTGAGAGAGTGTCTGTTCGTATTTTAGAAATGAAAGATTTCTTTGCCGCCTCGTCGTGCTTTTATCATCTCCTCTTTATTCCTCACAGAAGCCTTCCACATCTACTCAGGGAAGGTGTGTGTAGGTGCTCACATACGGGAAGAAACCAGGGCTCCACCTCAGACTTCCCAATGGGGGTCCAAGCGCACTCATCAGGACCCCCGCCGCGCACTTAAGGGCCCCTACGCCATACATACACGAATCTCCAACCTCTCTAATCGGGCCAGCCCGCTTCTTTGTCACGCTGTTTGTATCTCTGAAAGGAGCACTGGAGGCTACAGAGAGAAACAGGAACGGGGAAACAGGAACAAAAGCACGCCTCTCATCCGCAGCAGGGCTGCTTATTAGGTAGCGGCACCCCTCTGGGAGCGGGGCACTTGGCAGAGGACACGGGGTTGTCGGGGGCACAGCCGTACATCAGTCAGCGGGAACGTGGGTGAAGTCAGAGACCCCTAAGCCTGCAGCATTATCACCCCCTTTATCAAACTGCACCTGTCACTCATTCCGTACGAGAACATGAACCGGTCAAACTTTGATTCACTGCCAGGCCTCACAGTGCAATAAAATGAAAGAAAGCAGCAGCTATAAAGGATAAGCGATCAAGAGGAAAAGGAAGAGCTGTGGGAAGATAAAAGAGATAAATGAGACAAAGGAAAGCAGGCAATGATGAAGAAAGGGAAACTCAGAAGAATGATGACGAGAGAGATTGAATTAGCGCAAATCTGTGAAGAATAAAAACTCAGCAGACCAAAGAAAGTTACGTTCACAGTCTGTTGTTGAGTCCGACTGGGCTCTGTTGTGTTTTTTGCAGATCGTGTGATGTGCATTGATTTCCTGTATAGATGAACGATAAAAAGCTGACTTTCGTTTTATCCCTGAAAATGACCAGCAGTAATTCTGATTTAATCTGTCCATGCCTTCTGTACAGATCTATGAGGGGAGCTGATAGATATGACAGTCTTTGAAGGGAATTGAGTCCGTAGGGGTATAGAATTAATATGACTTAAGCTTTGAGTTGATGCAATATGACTGAGGGCACCAGCAAACCCTTCTTTTCATCTCTCATATCTCCAGTGAAGATTTGGAGGACATGGAAAGAAACCAGATAGTCTGACAGAATATCAATCTGATAAAAGGAATTGGGTATTCAGCAGAGACTCAGATTCACCAATGCGTATTCCTCTCTCTCTCTTTCTCGCTCTGTTTTGTTGAAAATATGTAAAGTTGAATTTATCACTGTTTGATAAGAGTAGAATGGCTGCAGCATCTCTAAATCCAGACGCTGAGATGTAGACCCTATCCCAAATGCCACTTTAAGGCCTTAGGCACTGTTATCCAACCTAAAATGTCAAACAGGACGTTACATTCTTGCAGACTTGACAGACAAGCATCAGCCATCTTAAGTCTACAAGTTTACATCAAGTTCACATTGGGGACAAAAACAGAGATCCTTAATGGGGAAAAAGTGGTGACAGGCAGTTTTCTGAAACATGGTGACTGTTAATTGATGGTTCAAGGTGATTTAGATTCACCAAGATGCTAGGTTCAAACCAGGACTACTAGTCCATTTAATCAGTTAATGACAATAAATGACCAGTTAGAAAACCAGGTTGACCAAGGTGGTCTTCCAGGTCAAAACCAGCTGGTAGTCTATCTGCCCTATCTAGACTAGCTTGGACTAACTACTGAGCAGTTAAAAACATGCACAGACCATGTCGAAAATAAGTAAAATTCTGTCATGCTGTTGGTCACAACAACAATAGACCCCACTGACTTTTATTTCATTTAAAAAAATTTGTCCACAGGACAATGAATGTCATACAGAATTTAAATTTTATGAGCGCAAGTAAATTATTTTTTATTGGATTTTCCAGTGCATTATGACCAACCCTAAGATAAGACACACACAAAGAAACAAGCCCAGTCATACGTCAGCGTCCCAGGTGCTTCTCGGCAGAGTTTATAAGCGAAAGATTTACAACATCAGACTTAATATTAGATTCATTCATCTCTTCCATTCCCATACCATTGCACATTCTACTTCTAGACCAGATCCCTCTGCCAATCTGCGAGCACTGTATCCATAAAGCACATGGTAATAACTTGGATCGCTTCACTTGATGTCTCCCAGTGGGGTTCTGCCTCTTTGGTTTCTTTTCTTCCCTCCTT
This sequence comes from Poropuntius huangchuchieni, assembly GCA_004124795.1. Taxonomy (NCBI): domain Eukaryota; kingdom Metazoa; phylum Chordata; class Actinopteri; order Cypriniformes; family Cyprinidae; genus Poropuntius; species Poropuntius huangchuchieni. The sequence goes on along the minus strand of SCHK01445024.1, from coordinate 19,956 downwards.
CCGTTATGGTTTTAACTAGGCATAATCTTGGTACTGCCACATCGAGTTTTCTCTGAGCAAGAGCAGGTGAGGAGCCCTGTTTAGTCAGATGCCTCTGATGTCAGTGCTACCCATGCATCACACTCGATTCAGAGAGTTTAATCTGCAACAATAACCTTCTGTCTTCAGAGAAATTGCTTTCTGAGGTCGTAAAGTAAACAGGCAAAAGGTGTTATTCAGCATATTGAGAGAGAGTCGTGAACAGGAAAGGGTGTGCGTAGACAAGAAATGAATACAACGAACAAGAAAAGGAGGGGGAAAGGCCGAGCAAACGGGGTGCGGACAATCGCAAACTGACCTTTCAGTCAGAGAAGACACAGACAGATATTGAATGAGTCTCATTGTATTGGGAGAATGAAACTGCTGGCTTGTTAAATGCTGTGGCATATGGATATTTTATCTTCCTCTGCCTTTAATTGCTTTACTGTCAGACTGTTTCCCCCTTGAATCTCTCTTTAGGGAGGAGAGACCAAAATAAACATGAAGACGTCTCCTGGAGGAGAGGCTTGACTGTGTGCTATCTCTCAAACAACATGAGCCCGTCCTTTAAGCTGGCTTCAAGTTGCATACCGCCTGACCTTTAATCTGATGCATAAACAAGAGGCTGGGGAAAGCGATCCCTCATCATCCTCCCCTCATACTCTACCGCCTCCTCACCCACCTCCATTGTTTGGCTTACGGGTGCATTTGTTCTAATTGTCGCCGCTTTATTGACGCAAATTGCTGCCGGTCTTTGTGAGGTCTTGTTTAGCTGGGCCCTGTAACTGACGTTGATGCATGCTTGGAGGTATTTATAACCCACACGACACCTGATGTCAAGCATGCGCTGAGACTAATCATGCACGGTGGTGTTGGAGTGTTCATGGACTCCACCGAACAGATAGAAAGATTTGTCTTCTTTTGTAAGGGAGGATTGAATAGGGAGAGTAAACGAGATGGGCGGCCGCCAGCACTTTGGTGGTCTTTTACCATTCCAACTGCTAATTTTTCAGTGCCACTTTTGCAGGAATTTCATACCAGACCGTCCAAAGACACCAATTGTAATCGAACGGCTGCTTATGTGGTCTTAAAGGGATACTCCACCCCAAAATGAAAATTTTGGCATTAATCACTTACCCCCATGGTGTTCCAAACCCGTAAAAGCTTTGTTCATCCTCTGGACACAATTTAAGATATTTTAGATGAAAACAGGCAGGCTTGTCCCATTGACTGTCAAGTAAATTACACTGTCAAGGTCCAGAAAAGTATGAAAGACATCGTCAAAATAGTTCATCTGCCATCAGTGGTTCAATCTGAATGTTATGAAGTGACAAGAATACTTTTTGTACGCAAAGAAAACAAAAATAACGCCATTTTGGAGATTATCTGCTGGACGCAAACTACGTACGCTATTCTGTATCATCCGCGCCACGAGGATGCGTTGTTGTTTTTTTCAAGTCAAAGCGTAAATACACCTAGAAAACGTATCATGGCTGACACAGAATAGTGTACGTAGTTTGCGTCCAGCGGATATTCTCCAAAATGGCGCTATGGTGATGTGGAGAGACACAGAGGAGATAAATTATTGAATAAAGTCGTTATTTTTGTTTTATTTCCGTACAAAAAGTATTCTTGTCACTTCATAACATTCAGATTAAACCTCTGATGGCAGATGAACTATTTTGACAGTGTAATTTACTTGTCAGTCAGTGGGACAGTCAAAAGCCTCCCTGTTTTCATCTTAAATATCTTAAATTGTGTTTCGAGGACAAACTAAGCTTTTATGGGTTTAGAAAGGCATGTGGGTAAATGATTAATGACAAAATTAAAATTTTAGGGTGGCGTATCCCTTTAAGTTCTCCAGTTCATCCAATAGCATTATGTCATGTGAAACTCATTTCATGAGTATAGTGACTTGATCTGGTTCAGCTTAGTTCCTCTGCAACAATTCCATGTTTTAATTGTTTGCCAATCTTGTAATTTGCTGATTTCCGTATGACTCATAGTGGTCTTGTCCACATCTGTGGTTGTAAAAGTTCACTTTTCATTTTCTAAAATGACCTCTTTAACCACAATGGAACATCATTGGAGGTTGGTCATTTGGTTTGTTTAATGGGTTGATCACAAGCCTCAGCTGGTTACCGAACTGAGTGACTCAGCTTATGGTCGCTTTAACCTTTCCAGGGTCTCGCTTAGGCATTTATGACCAAATCTCTGCTGTTTGTTTTGGAGTCAGAGGATTCAGAGGAAGGCTGTTCCTAGGCAGGAGGATTAAGCTAATGGAACCATCCCTGTTCATCTCCTAATGGATAAAGAAGGGAACAGATACAACACAGGCTTTCATAGGAGTATAGAATGATGGTTTAGTGTCAAGACTGGAGTCCACCGTCTCCTGAAAAACAAGCCATAATCCAATCATACGGCTAAATCTTTGATGTTAGCTATGCCTTTTACATGCTACTGCAGATAGTTTACATCAGAATTAGGTTTCATAATGAAAAACAGTGTCATGAATAAGACTAGAGCGTATTTATTTGCACATATCCTGTCTATTGTTCTTTCTACCAAAGCTTTGTTTGCCGGTTTCCTCTGTACTGCTCAAAGCTTGTTAGCGTTTCTCTTGCCGCGAGCATAGACACCAGGCGCATTGCCACCCGATGCTAATGTGTAATCACACGTTTACAGGAGCTAATGGCCAAATTAATTTCCCCTCACAGATGTGCGGTAATGGCCGAGTGATTTGTTTATTTTTCTCAGGCTTTGACTGCTTTGTGTGGATGTCGCAGCTGAGAGTGGTCATCAAAAGTCTACAAACTTTGTCTATGACAAATGTCTACGATTACTGCAATTGAATCTCTTCACACATACACACTCGGATATTATTTGAAGGATACAAGACAGCAAAGACTTCATGTCTCGCAGGCAGTTTCCTCCAAATTTATCGTCCTTAGCTTCATTCATCCTTCATCCGTTTGACGTTTCTTTGAGAACAGCTTTTTTTTTTTTTTTTTTTAAGTTTCTGCTTTTGCTAAAATGTCAGTAAATGTCAATGGATGAAGACGATACACTTTGCACATTTTATGAGAAGTTATCAAATGGCATTAAATCAAACGGCAATTCTTACTTTTAGCCCAAAACTCTTATATTGATAGCATCTCACTTTTAAAAATGGATTTGAAATGCTTTCCTGTGCCTGTTTTAGTGGATTATTATACTTGGTAATGGTGAGTACACTATTTTAATGGACACATATAAGATTTGGTCCTTGAAAAAGCGAGTAGATTACCTGCCTGTATTTGCAACACCAACTGCACACAACATACGGCTCAATGATTCGCTTAATTTACAACGCTTCCATTTTCTCCGCCTTGCAGATGCATTTGATGGCCTTCGAGCTCTTCCACCACCACATATGAATATAGGAATGGGGCGTTAAATGAAGTAAAGCTAATACAATTGATTCTAATGGCTGCATGGAACAACAGAACAAGGATGTTCAGTCATCACCACTCATACGATTCTCATTCGGCTCCATTTGGTTTTTATGGCAGGCCATTTAGCAGCAGTTTTAATGAAGGGTGATTGGCAATGTGTCGGAGTGGCCATTTCAGTCAGTGGGCTGTTCCTGCTTGCGATCTACAATTATGAGCACATTTAGACCAGACATCTCATCTTAAGTAAGCTATCAGCATCAATGGAGGCTTAGCCACCTGTATCAGCTCCCCACAGAGATGACATCTCCGTAATTCATCCGTATGCTGAATTGCCGATCCGTATGCTGTTCTCTTTTTTTTTCTCTTGGTGTTCCATATTTTTGCAAGCTTAATGTTTTACCTCTTTGTGTTCTCAATGAGTTTTTTTCACCCCCTTTTTGAGGATTTCCTTCCTCAGTTCTCCCTCGCTCTCGCTCGCTCTCTGTATAAATTAGCCGTATTATCAGACAGGATGTTGTATCATAATGAGGGGTTTGTCACCAGCAGCCCGTGTGGTGGAGTAGATAAAAAGCAGGGCTTGATTAGCGGGACGAGGCATATTGATTCCTATTGACGGTCACTTTCCCCAGCTCTTAATGAAAGGAATGCAAATGAGTCTCTCTGAGTTCTCTAAAGAGGTGCGGAGCTGAGATGTGGGCCTTTGACTCTCTGTCGTAGGAGGGACATGTATCATTGGCCATGGTTCACTGGGGAGTCCTTTGCGGAAACGTTTGGTCCGTTTCATGTTCTCAAGATGCTGGCGAGCGCAAGCCAAATGTGGAAAAAGTAATGGACTGTGTCCGTACGTGTAATTTAGCAAAATGGATAGGGGCACATGGGCTCAAATGGTGCTCGTGCTATTGATTCAGGAAACAAGCTGTATTCTTATAAGGATTCGAGCTGTGCTGTACCTTATTCAAGTGCTGTTGTCTGTAGTGTACCATCTTGTCTTTGTTCTTCTCATGTTGATCGTGTCATAAATGAGGATGTATGATTGTTTTTTCCTCTCTCCTCTATAGCAACCGACTGGCACCCAGCAACCATGACCGGATACAGCGTCTACGACAAGAGTTCCAGCAGGCCAAGCAGGAGGAGGAACCCGATGACCGCCGTCGATCCTACAGCTTTCAACAACAACAGAGGGTGAGTGTGCAAGACTGCTAGATAAACCTCAGCTTAGCATGTGCACCCTTACCCTGACCCTTAAAGCTTCCCAGTATGCACCTCTGCAAAAGTAACACTTCAGCTCTCTCATCTCATTACGCAGGCTGCACCCTCCGGAGGTTGCATTTGTTGGCTGCATACATCATCGACGGTGTCTCATTTTAGAAAGTAACCATTATAAAACATAAATGTACTGTAATTTCTTTATTTGGAATTGTAATGGTTACTTTTCTGAAATGAGTCAGTGTCATTGACGCATGTGGTCGACAAATGCAAACTGTTCCAAATGAGTCACAGCTTTTAAGTCAGCCTGGTGTTTGGTGTTCAGAGCAAAGGGTGACATGTATTATAATGAGATATTGTCAGGGATCTCAGTTAACGCATGAATGGTGCTTGTTCTGTGAGGTGGGGGGAAAAAGTGCATTTGTTGCATATCACAAATGCATCACAGTTTATTTGCCCTCAAACTTGTTTGTATTTGTTAGGTCTTCACAGAGGTGAATGTGTTTTAACATTCTGTCCTTGAAAGTCAGTGCTTCATTTTATTAACCGAGGTTAGAGGCTAGCCGTTATTTTATCTTTATCAGCAAGTTAAAATAATATACACTGCTCAAGAGGCTGGGAAAGAAGTTGCAAGGGGTCAAAGTTCAAATAGCTGTGTATCTTTACTCTGTAATGGCCTGAGCCAGACATGGCGGCCTGTCCTATGACTTCCTGTTAAGTGTATGGAGGGGGATTTTAAAAGATGACAGACTAATTACCTCGAGGAATAGAACCATTTCCTAAATTAGAGGTCAGCTCTCTGACCCTGTCTTCTCTGACACATATTTGGCCTCCATTTTCCTCCCAGGTCTTGAATAGCTCTAGAGAGATTAGAATGTGTTAAACCCAATTAATGCATTAATGTTCCGTTTCACTCAGATCAGTGCAGAGAGAAAAAAAAATCTGCATCTTAGACAGAAAGATTAGTGATGGATGCATAATGAAAATGCAATCGCTTAAAAGGTGAAGCTTGTAGTTTACGTACCACTAGTGGCACCAAATGGAACTGCAAAAATATTTTTTCCAAATATGGTGTGGTGCTAGTCGTTGCAAAATCACTAGATGCATTTCCATTACCTTTCAAATTACGCAAAATGAAAATATGGCTAATGAAAACGCAAAACTGCAATGGAAAGTTTTTATAGGTCACATTTATAGATAACCTCGTATTCGAAAAATTCACATGATCATTCTTTAATGTAGCCAAAAAACACCTCATGTGTGGCCACTCTCAAGTATAAAGGGCGTTCCTTGATGTTAATTCTTGTACTGTATAAACCTTTATTTATACTGCATTACGGCTCCAACGTTGCAACAGGAACTGATCGTGGCCACTCTAGTCAATGCTTATGTTTATACCAGCTGCAACACGTCACGTTTCAGAAGCGTCCCAGAATCGGCTCTCCGCGCTACTTCATTAAACATACACACATACGTCTCCTTCGATTAAAAATAATGATTAGTGCAGTGGCTGCGATATACGTAAATCTACCAATATCCCTTGCTATAACTTATCGTGAGAGGGAAAAATAATGTTTTAGTCGCATAACATCAGTTAATGGAAATACCACCAATTCTCAGAAGGCTTTTTATTGACATTTATAAAATATTGCAAAAGTTTTGTGCAAATCTGTAATGGAAACCTGGCTACTGACACTTGCTGGGGTCTTGTGGTTTGTTGCCAGGGCATTGCTATGTAGTTGCTAGGGCATTCTGGATTGTTGCTGAAATATTGCTTGGTGTTTGCTTGTGTGTTCTGGGTGGCTGAAAAATGTTACATGGAATATATGCTAGAATATTTTTACGTGGTTGCTAGGATGTTCTTGGCGAATGCTGGGATGCAAAGTTGTATTTGGTGTTTCCTAGATGGCTACTAGGGTGTTGCTAGGGTATTCTGGGTGGTTTCTAGGTAGGTTGTTGCCTGGGTGATTGCAAGGGTGTAATGTGTGTTTAATAGGTTGTTGCTAGGGTTTTATTAGTGGGTGCAAGAGTGGTTGCTAGGATGTTGCTGGGTAGGTTGCTTGGGTGTTCTGGGTGATTGTAGGGATGTAGTGGGTTTTTATAGATTGTTGCTAGTTTTTTTTTTTTTGGTGAGGGGGGTGTTAGGGTGTTCTGTGTGGGTGGTAGGGTATTATGGATGGTTGCTAGGTAGGTTGTTGCTAGTTTTTTCTTGGTGGTTGGTATGGTATTCTGAGTGGTTGCTAGGGTGTTGCTTGGTGGTTGCAAGGTAGGTTGTTGCTAGGGTGTTCTTGGTGGTTGGTAGCGTATTCTGAGTGGTTGCTAGGGTATTCTGGGTGGTTGCTAGGGTGTTCTGAATAATGTCGAAGGTGTTCTGGGTATTTGTTAAGGTGTTATGAGTGATTTCGATGGTGTGCTGGGGGATTTGCTAGATGGTTGCTAGGATGTTGCTAGGTGGTTGTTTACTGACTCAAGTCAAAAGTGCCCAGCCCCAAGTCTCTAGAAATAAGTCGGATCTGTCTATGTATGGGTTTTGGATCACTGCTAATGAAAGATATTTAGTAAATAAACATACTTAATGACATTCATTTTAGCCCAGTTATGACAGCAGGAAAATTTCAAGTGAGTGTTTCACTTCAGCAGTACACATAAGCAACGGCTTTTATACTGTACTTGGACTTTAGAGACATGCACTAGCTTTTATTTGACATAGCCTTAGCTAGTCTGGATGCAGTATGAATGAATCAAAACCTCTCTTGGTACCTGATGGTGTCACATTGTCTGAGCTTCTAGTACAGGAAGTAAAAGCCCTGTTGTTTGCACAGCGCTGAACCAGAGGAGTCAAGCTAGAAGCCACTTAATTGCTTGTGATAGTTTACATTGTTTAAAGACCAGAGACATTTCCCGTAATAGAGTACGCTCCCTCCCTCGAGTGTCTCAAGTCTACTGTATTAACGTCTGACGGGTCAGCTTCTCAGTTTGAACAGGACTGGTTTCAAATAACAAAACATGTTAGGTGGGACCCAGGGAATGCCTTTGAGTCTTTCAGGGTATTATAAGAAGGGTGAATTTCCTGAAGACTGCGGTTTATGTGTCAAGCATGACTTTTTTTGATGGCACCGTTGCTGTACCCAAGTTGTGTCAAGGGGATTTTGAAATACAGGCACATGCTGGTGGTCTTTTTGTGTGTGTGGGAAAACTCCTTCCAGCTTTGAAAAGCTGAGAAAAACATGCTAAAATTGCTCCGGCTGAGGTTTTGTGTATTTTATGGCATGTTGGGCCGACACAACCAATATATGGTTATTACAGCACTAAAAGCTTCTGTCAAAAAAATAACGAAGAGGTGTATGTTAAGGATGTAACCAAGTATTCAAGTCCCAATGTCTACAGTGGTTACGGTTCTGCGTGAAAAAAACGTGTAACACTAAGTTTTCACATCCAAAAGAATCAGGTGGTCCAGGTGTTTTATCCCTGGATTACATTAGAATCACACACGCTCCATCAAAGCGAATACAAACAGGCTTGACGTTGATTTAGGGTCTGAGAGGGCCCATGAGCGCTGTGGTCCTGTTGACTTGTAGAAATATACAGCCGTCAGTCGTAGCAGCAGGTGGAGAGAATGATGTTTAAGCAAGGTAAGAGAGCGCAAGGGAGGCGTTTGTAGCTGTAACAGTCTTGTTGATCCTGCTGCCATAAGCTTGATATAATGACGTTATAAAACTGTCAAAACAAAAAGCTCCTCTGAGAGCATCTAGAATTTTTTGGGGGGTGATGTGATGTCACAGCCGGAAACTTAAAGTGCCATTGAATTGCCATAGCGTTTTGGATATGATAACTTATAGTATTACCATTGCATACATACATGCATACAATCATTATTTATATTTTATGTTGAGATACAATGGGTTTTTGACATGGACCTTTTATATTGTAATATAAATATAACAGTATTCAAAAGTGTCCCATAGTGGTTTTAATGTAGTTTCTATATGTTCAATAGCAATATATAAGCAATAATATTTCTCAATAATATAATATTTCTACCATAGTTAGACAATTTTATTGTTGTTTGAATACCATGTTTATTCCTAAAACTGTTTGATTTATTTTTTTTTTTTTCACAAATACCATGGAAATACTGTAGTATTCAGAATTTTTATTTGAACTTTTTTTTTTAAATGCAGTGGTATATGATAATCGTACAGTATCATGGTATGCTGTTATCATTTGATGCCATCACTGTACTACAGTATTGCATTTTGCACAGTTTTTGTGTGTGTGTGTGTGTGTGTGTGTGTGTGTGGCTATGAAAAAAATTATCTAATTAACAGTTGTGACCACCTAGCTACAGGTACTCAGCACATTTTGGAGGTTCCTTTAGCTTTTCAAAGACCGCCGGTTGTTATTTATAGCTTTGATTATAAATACCGTATTCAGAAGTGTCCCTCAAGTGCAACAGAAAATCAAAGCGGCATGAAACAATGATTGATTGCCTTTTAAATATGTAGCTATGTGGCAAAACTCCCAACTTTACATCAAACGCCTCTCGTTTCCTTATGAAGAAAAATGGGTAAGTACACCCCAGATAATCCTTCAAACCCAGCGTGAGTTCTGACAGCACGAGACGCACATTAGGACAGTGATTAAGGTGTGTTTTCAGCGTTCACAATCCCCCCGAGGACTGAAAGAAACCCGTCATCAGGTTTTTATGTGCGACGACGAGCTGCCAGCCCAGATCGCTGATAATCGCCCCGTGGCCAGAACCTGTCACAGACCTCCACCGGTAAATAGACAATTAGACGTGTCTTGTTATGCCTCCCTTGTATATCACGCCCAGCGTTTCTCGCTATGACTTTCAAAGGGGCTTTTCCAGATGTTTGTCATAAAGAGCATGTTCCTTCCAGAGGCTTGCCGCCCTGTCTCAGCCAATAAAAATCAATCTTTTGTTAAGACGATCGGAGGCCACACAAGGGACGGAAGTTTTATGTCGGTGCCTGGATCACACACGCGCACAAATGCTTTCATTAGGCCCGTATTTACGTGCTTTTCTCCTCTTTTACAAGGACCTCGGTGCTGGCAAGCATTCAGGCAGCCTTCATGACTGGAAAGAATGCCATTGATTTCAGGATTCAGAGTAACCAGCATGTTTTCTTTGATTATGAACCGCGCAGGAAACCAGGCGTTATTTCCACAGTGTGGAATCAGAGAACTCACAGTCGACCCACTGCAGCCAGTGGTCGGACGAGGTTATCTCTCAATGCTTCAGGAACACACCGTAAACTCAGCGAACAATGGCTGCATGTAGGCGAGAAGAAGTACACAACACGATAATGAGCCTACAGTGGGCAGATAAATCCACTGCAGCTCCAGATTAGTGTCCCTCCAGTGAAATATACGTTGATTGCCTTCCTACTGTTATATATCCCTTCACGTTCACTAGATTTAGAACTAGATGATAAAACTGAGATTACCTACAAGGGATGTGGGGACTATATCTGTTCTGAATACTGAGCTGAACTCGGATCCCCGTGTAACGCACATTTAGTGCTTCATCTTTGTTTTAGGTCTGAGAGGCTGCCAAAAACTTTTAATATTGAAATATCAGGTTTATCATTCGTAGCTTTTTCTAAACTGGTGGTTACACTTTATTTTAAGGTGTCCTTGTTACAGTGTAATTATACAGCTAAGTACTACGTAATATTAATTAATAACTTGTACTAAAGTGGGAGGTTACTAAAGTGTTGCTAGGTGGTTATTAGGGTGTTTTGGGCATTTAAGACGTTGCTAAGGTCTTATATGGTGTTTCTAGGTGGTTGCTGGGGTGTTTAGTATATTAAATGCAGTTTATGTGGGTTGGGTTGGTTTCTAAGGCATTGCTAGGTTGTTATTAGGGTGTTTTTATTGTTTTATTGTGCAGTTGCTAGGGTCTTCTGGGAAATTTTGAAAGTGTTGCTAGGTTGTGATTAGGGTGTTGTGGGTCTTTTAATATGTTACTTCGCCATTTTTTTCTCTTTGAGGTTTTTGAACTGTTGCTTGGTGATTTTTAGGGTGTTCTGGGAGATTTCTAAGGTGTTGCTAGGTGGTTATTATGGTTTTGTGTTGTTTAGTGTGTTACTATGCAGTTACTAGGGTTTTCTAAGAGGTTATTAGGATGTTGTTAGTGTTTTGCTGTGGTGTTGTTAGGGTGTTTTAGATGGTTGCTAGGGGGTTACTATGTAGTTATGAGGGTGTTATTCAATGTTGTTTGTGCATGCTGTATTTAGGACTTTTGAGGTGGTTGCTATGCTGTTGTTATGGTGTTTTTGATTGTTGCTAAGGTGTTGCTAGTTGATTATTACAGCCTTTTAAGTGTTTCATTGCATTGCTTTGCTGTTGTTAGGGTTTCCTAGGTGCTAGGATGTTGCCAGGTGGTTACTAGGTGAGTATTAGGGTGTTCTCAGTGTTGTTAATGCATTGCTTTGCTGGTGATAGGGTGTTCTTGGTGGTTGCATGAGTGTTGCTGAGTGGTTACTAGGGTGCTTTATTGTGTCGCAGTGCAGTTGCTAGGGTAGGAGATTGCTAAGCTGTTGCTAGGTGATAATTAAGGTGCACTGAATGTTGTTAGGGTGTTGTACTGTTTTTGGGGTCTTCTAGATGGTTTCTAATGCGTTGCTAAGAAGTTATCAGAGTGTTGTTCTAAGGTGTTGGTAGGTGATCTAAGATTAAATTGTTCTAAGTCTTACTGGCAAATTGCTATGCTGTTAATATGTTCTAAGTCATTACTTAGACTCGCAACTAGACTTGCTAAAGGGTTCTGGGTTTAAATGCTATAGATAAACCTTCCTTGGTGTACAAGCACTCAAGTAGAACAGTGAAGTTTCTAAGGGATAAGAGGAATGATGTGTCTATAGCTCAGGGTTGCCAGGTCTGCATAACAAAACCAGCCCAATGGTACTTAAAACTAGACCAATACGTTGTGGATGAAATTGACTATTAAAATCACTTCGTGGGAACCTTCTTTTCAACTTGCAGGCTAAAAAAACCATGCGGCACCAGTATAAAAGTAGCCCACTTTCATGAGAAAATCATGGACTTGGCAACACTGCTATAGCTTTAACTTTTTATAGCTTCACTTTCAAATTTTCTGTCTATTTTCCTGTCCTTTGTTTTAATTTGACACCTCAGTGCTGTCATAACTTGCTAATTATGATGCATTTTTGCAGAATGACATACTCATTTTCCATTCCCTCTTATTTTTCCCTCATGCTTTCTGTCCTTTCTTTATCTCTTTCTTTCCTGCGCTAACCCAGTCAAGTGCATCAGTTCTAAAATTAACTCCATATGTCGGAGCAGGTTTCTGGAAGTGGTTGAGCATATAGTGCAGTAAACATTGTTGCACACGGAGTGTGTGTGTTTTACCCCCCTGTGCACCGCAAGCCTGGCCCGTCTTTGATATTAAAGGCTACGGGTCACACCGTGCAGTAATCGTAACGATTATACATGATTTGGAAGTCTGGGACCAAGCTCTCCTCGCCGTCCAGCTGTTTCATGCTTACTTGCTCAGAATTGATGTGGTCAATTTTTCATAATTATGTCTGTCTCTCTATCAGGCCACTTTTTGTGTTTGTTCAGGTGGGCTTCGTATTGTTGCATTTGTTTTATGTCTGAAAAAGGGGGGGGGAATGACAATTTCAGTGTGATTAATGGGAGGAAGTGGCATGTGCTGTCTGGAGATCTCATGAAAATGTCATGCTTTCATGTTTTTATAAGGATTGCAGATGAACTTTAAATTATCGGGCTCTGCATGCAGGGTAGAACAGCAATTAACTTAAAATGTAATTAAATTAGTACTGTGTAAGTTTATTGTGTTTTCCTACCGGTATTTGATGATTTAATTCATTTTTAGGTAACAGTCAGAATTTGAAAGTGAGATTGTACAGAAGAGGATTGACAGCCATATTTATCTATAGTGTGTATGTGGCTAGTGGCATATCAGAAGATACACACACACACACACACACACACCTGATTTTTGCTTGCTGCATATTCCTCTCAGTCCAAATCTCATTAAAACATCTCACTGTGAATAATTACTTCATTGTTGCTTCAAGCTCGCAATAAAAGCATTTCCTTTTCTCTGTTTTTGGCTTAATAAAGAAATTTAGCAGGCCTTTAGCTATTAAAATGTGTCTCAGAAGGGATTTTGCTCGGCCTTCATCAGACATGGATAAAATTGCCTGATTCTCCAGTTTGCAGTTAAACCATAGCCGTAATGTTTAATTCTTCTGTTTTCCCCATCTTATGAATCGTTTAAACATTCGCCTCGCCCCGTTAATGCAGCATTTGTCATTTTTGCGAAGTCAGCTGTTTGTAGCACAAGTGCACTCGAGGCTAATTGCGTTGGGGTGTGGTAGTCACGTTTCTCATTAGCACACCTTGCGCTGTTGGAAGAATCGCTAGTGATCAAGTGCCCCTCAACAATTATAAAACCCCCACCTGACCGTGAATCGTAAAATTATGCTGCGCTTGTTAAATTTTGTACACTTGTTAACTCAGTCAGTGCAAATATATAGTGTAACTCCTTCACCTTAACATATAACTAACAAACCAAGAAAAGCCTGTATTTCGTCATTTACTCTGCCTGAATGACTTTTCTTTTCTGTCGAACACACAATTTTAAAATGCTTTATACTGTTGTTATAATATTTGTGTGTAACTAGAATATGTATTCTCTTATTTCAGACCAACACAGGTTCTTATACACCGACGGGGCGGCACTCGGTTTCTGTGGAGGACCAAATGCAGAAACAGAGAGAGGACAGAGACTCTTTCACACAAGCCCAGAGGCAATACAACTCCTTACCGCGGTAAGAGAAGCCACACAGAGACGTCACTGCACAAAATATCTCAGATTCTCAGATCTGTGAACCACACATCGTCTCTCACAATAACACTAAATGCTTTAATGCCTAAAGCACTGAAGCCCGGCATGACCTTTGGAATTGAAAAGTAAAAAGTAGTTTTAAAAATAAAGCTTTTTGTTTACATAATATATGTATGTGTGCTGTGTATTTTTATTATGTATATATATAAATACACACGCATGTATATATTTTAGAAAAAC
>SCHK01445023.1:0-10156 GCA_004124795.1 Poropuntius huangchuchieni | reverse complement strand
TTTGACATTGTCACAGATACAGATACAGATACAGATAATGGGTCCGCTGCACACCCCTACTATTGATAGCTGCTGATATGGACAGTTACGCATGCGCAGAACGCTCCTGTTAGTTTGCTGTCAGCTGTAGTCTGTGCAGTGTGTTCGAGCACAGCTTTTCGGTCCGACGCTGTCGAAGGAAGGCGACAACACCGTCAGATTTTTTCGTCGCTAGTTCTTTGAAGTCGGCTTGGTGTGTCCCGGCCTTAACAGAAACCTGAGACTCGCGCTTAGGACCACACTTGCATTTGGGGGAACCAATCTGAATCACGAGCTACTTAAGTATAAATAAAATCAAATTTGACATTAATTATCCTGTAAATAGGATATTTAAATGTGAGTTTGGCCAGCAGTAATCTCCTCATTCAAGTAGTTGCTCAATATAGCTGCCTGGAGGCGTTGCAAATATGGCCACAGAACCAATTGACTTTTCTTGAAAGAGACTTTGTTTAAAACTAGTTTCACAATCATCAGTGTATCCCTGATATCACCTTCTAAAATGAATTCACCTAATTCACAATGAAGCAGGCTTTTCAATTCAGTGCTAAAATTTAGGACACACTTCTTTTGTCTAACCGATACGTTAACGTGCAAACGCTCTGAAATGTCAGCGTTAATCCCTAATGAACAACCCAAAGACAAACTGCTAGTTTAAACAAAGCGAAACACTGGTAGAAGCAGCATGCTAGGCTTTCTTTTGCGCTCTCCTTCCCTCCCTCCCCCAGCAAGTCCAACACATAGGAAGAGAAAGGGAGAGATAGAGCGAAATACCGAGAACGCAGGCACACAAAGGCGGGCGCTAGCTTTCCATCGCTGGCTTACTAATCGGCTCCTTTGTTGTGCTCGATGCATGCCTGTCCCTGTCACATGACCGCGTTTCCATGGCTACCGAGGTCTGAGTAATCATTTGCGCAATGACCTTTATTCCCTTGAGGGAAGAGGAGGGGGAGGTTAGAATGAAAGCAGAGCCAGCAAAAGCAGGGAGAGGCGGAGGGAGGAAGGGAGGGGGGAGAGCTGGTGAGCAGCGGAGCGAGGCAGTGGGGACCTAGACAAGAAAAAGAGGAGAAGGAAAAAAGCAAACTGATTTTCTCTTAGCAGTACTGAGAAGAATCCGTTGGGTTTGGTTAGATAACGAACAGAGCGCGCAAAAACAGGCTGAGAGGGAGAGGAGGGAACGAGGGATGCAGCGGCGCTGGAAGAGATAGCTAGAGATAGAGACGGGCCGACTGCGTGAAAAGAGGAATGAGCTTTGCGCTCAAGCCGCTTGAATGAAAGAACCTTATAAACCCAACGGCAGCCTCTCTATGGTCCGACGGTTCCCACGTTGAAGAAAACACGCTAGCTGCTAACACGATGCCAAACCTGCACTGGACACGGTTCGAGCGCAAGACTAATAGTCTACCAACGACTGCACAAACTCTGTCACGATAATCACTTCTGAAATCTCCCACACGTGAACGTTATGCCTGAGAGATGAATAATGATAATGGCGGAATACATGCTAAATGGTTATTGCTGATGAGCACCTTTGTTTACATCTACTCCCCAGTTATGCTGTAGCCGTCACACAGAATGAGCCCGGCACGGATGACACATGCTGACAGTCTAAGCTCAGTCATGTTTGGGTCACTGAGTTTCTCATTCCTTCTCTTTTTTGCTTAGTTGTTTCTGCTTTGCCCTTTTCTGATGAGTATTATGCTAATGCTTTTGAGAGAAAATTCAGTTAGCAGCTCTCTTCGCACACACTCGCAGATTCAAGAGGACCTCCTATTGTCTTTCTCAAAGTAGTTTTTATGTGTTTACTGTATAGAGGGTTTATAAACACAAACACGGCTTTTGTTTCAAGGATAAAAGTGTTTATTTATTCCTAAGAGACCACAATTTTCCTTCGAGTGATCACTTATTGTAATTGAAGTTTCAGTAACCTAAATGTTGCTACAATTCACACTCCTTCCTTAAGGGGGCAGTAGTCCACTTTTCTGACTGCTCTCTTAATGGCTTTTTGGGCCAGCGGGGAAGAGATACGAGGATGTTGTAATATGTTTCACTCTGATGGGCAAAAGTTTTACTATCAATGTGTATTTATTTTGCTTTAATTCTTTAACAGGTTTTTTAAAAATGTATCTTCAAAAAGAACCAAATGAAAATGAAAATTCATCATTTACTCACTCGTGGCTTTCATTGTATAGAGACAAACACAGCTGAAAAATGTATCTTTTGTGTTTTGCAAAAGAAGCCATACAGGTTTGGAAAAACACAAGAGTGGGTAAATTATAGCTTTCATATTTGAGTAAACTACTCCTTTAAGGCAGTCAGGCATAGTAAGTTTATTTTTCCAAGATTTTATAAAAACAGTTGTTGTGGTTGTATTTCTAGAACACAGAAGGACATGGAAGCACTTTGTTTTCTGTAAGCAGGCCATTGTGCCGTTCAGCCTTCGGCAAGGACACCTTCTCTAAGACCATAGAAATATAAGGATTCACCATGCAGACCTCAAGAGAATGAATAGCTCCTTCCTTGAACACCAATCAGACACACTATGCACACCAAAACACGCATACACACACTCTTTCTCTTTCTTGCTCTCTATCATGCTCCTTGACAAACACATGCTCAATTTCTGCACACACACACACACACACACACAACCATCCACTCTCTTCCATACAAATCACACAGACAGACACACACACACACACACACACCTCCACACACAGACTCTGCCTATCTAAAAAGACACACCAGCCAGCTGGGACACTCAGTAAAGGAGAGAGAGAAAGAAGGAGGGGAGAATATTGGGCAGGAAGTAGCGCGGTTGGGTGTTTGATGGGGTCGGCAAGACCGTTAATCACAGAAATGGTTCTGTTAGCCATGACAGCTGAATCCACGGCAAGGCACACAGGACGACGCTGGCATACACATGACGTCATCCTTCTTTCCAGATCCCCTGGATTAATATTCCAATAATAGGAGAGAAGGGCTGGCTGAAGGTTGAGACGACATCCCTCCATGCATTACTCACCGTTTCACCACATGACCTGGGCAACCCAGCACTCGCATGGCTCGGAGTGCTACGCGGTGATGGGCTAGTGTACAGTATCTAATATATACTTTGTGGAACTGTTTCTTGTAGTGGTAAGATGCCTCTTTATAGCTGTTAGTATAGGTTAATAGCTTTTTTGGTGTACATGTAAGCCTTTTATTATGACTTATATATAGCTATTAAATCAACAGACAGCTTGATAAATTGTTTTTCTTAGTTTTAACCACACCTGCTCATGCATCCAAGGTCTGAATAAGGAACCATTCATTTACATCGTTGAGGGTACGCTCACCTGAAGGCCACCCCTCCTCCATCACATTCGCTGTGTTCTCCCCCATCCACGCTCCCCCTGCAGCTGCCGACCCCCCTGACCTCCTGGTCAAATCAATAGCTCTTCTCTCAGGCCTTCTGCTGGCAGGTAATTGCTAGGCTACGTTTCCTCACCTAGACAAAAGCTAACCAGTAGAGATGAATACTTTAATGCAAATAGAAATACAGTACACGCACATATGTACAATATTATATATACATTTTTGTTCTTGAAATAAATACTTTTATTCAGTAAGAACTTGTTACTTTGATTCAAAGTAAAAGAAATTACGTTTAAAATGCTACCTAAGATTTCTGTTTTTTAAATAAGTGCTNTGTTACTTTGATTCAAAGTAAAAGAAATTACGTTTAAAATGTTACCTAAGATTTCTGTTTTTTAAATAAGTGGTTTTTCTATTTAGAATCTTAGAAAAATGTGTCACGTTTCCACAAAAATATTAAACAGCACAAACATTTTCAACCCTGATGATAAGAAATGTTTTCTTAAAAAACTAATTATATTAGATTGATTTGTCTGGAGTAATGTTTGCCGAAATTCAGTTTTGCTATCACAGTAATAAATTACATTTAAAAAAGATTACCATCCAAAACAATTCTTTTTACATTGTAATATTATTTCACAATACTACAATTTTTTCCCCTTTATTTTTGATCAAATAAATGCTGCCTATACATATAACTCATTTCATGTCATTCAAATGGCTGTCTGTTGGACCAGTTGCTCTTTGACACCAGACAAGGTCATGTGCATAAAAAGCAGAATCTCTTCGACTAAGGGGATCCACTTTAAAGGCCTACGGGGAATTGAGGAAGGTTAACTGATTATGTGGGTGCGTGTTCATGAGAAATAGGTATGTTAAGAGAGAGAAAGAACTTATTCTGTGCTCCATGCTTTCGGTTTAAAAACAGAGCCTCCATTGTGTCGCTACAGCCTCTGGCAAGAGTTGGAGCTCAAGTCTATGACTGACAATGAAAGGGCCTTAGAACCGTATGAAGTTCAAGCTGCAGCTCTGTGTATGTGTTCGTGCCTCCGCGCATTCTGGGGGAGGTGGTGGGGCTGGTTCAGACACCAGTGCTACATGATTCACTCCACAAGACATCTGGCAAAACTGAGCAATTTGGCTGTGTATGCCTGGTTTCCCAGCAACTCGCTCCTGTGGCCCAGTTCAAGAAGCCACAGCTCAAGGAGGAGATGAAATAGGCTTTTGCTTTTACTCCAGGAAGGTCACAGAGTGGAACTGGTGCTGTGATAGAAAGAAACACTTGTTATTAACTAAACTCAATTGAGGTTGATGATATCAAGCCAGTCTCCTTATATACATTTCCTTTGAGGTAAAGCCAAACAAAACTAATGAAATATCACTGACATCACTGACAACAAATTCTGCTTACCAGCCTTGCTGGCATTTCCACTGGTCAGCCTGTTCCTTCCTTGCTTGTGTTATTTTTGGATATCAATGTTTTACCATGGTGCTGCAAGCAAGCAGTTTGTGTTTCCCAAAGTTTAGAGTATCAACATTTTGTGCAACAAGTAGTCTATGTGGTATCTGGAGGCAGAAAGAATGGAGAATTGAAACTTTTGAAGGGTGGTCTTTTACATTTTTTTTTTTTTTTTAATTGATTTTTAATATTATATATGCAACATTAGCATTTCAGTGAAAAGCCGAAATGAAAAATGAACTACAGAATTTCTGTCCCTCATTTGTTGAATGAAGTTCCAAACCAGCATGATTTGAGATGATCCAAAGAGCATTGTGTGCTTCCATGAAAGCAAGAACATCTGACATCTGTAATTTTGTTAGTTCAATAACTAGAATCTACATCAAATTTTGAAAAATTTCAAACCCATTCATTATTTTCAATAAAGTTTCATTTATATTCTTTCAATGTGGTCTCAGACTTCATAATGTCTACGTGATCAAATTCGTCTATAAACTGCTTAAAAAGTGAAACTGAAAAGATTTCTATTCTACAAAATAGACAGATTAGAAAGAAAAGGGAAATTGAAAGAAGGGGTTTTAAAGAAAGAAACGGTCAGTCCACCCATCTGCCAAACTAAATCTGATACTTCCCTCTATCCATCTTTTGACCACAGCTGTTTAATCCCCCCTTTCCAATGGTTTGCATACGCACACGTACACAATAAGACCCCCATGTAGTCACCACCCAACACTGCCTCAGTGAGATAAAGCAGTCATTGACAGCCACGTGTCTCAATGTTGAAGTCTGTGTGCAGGCCAAGTGTCCAGACAGCTGACCAGACATCAGTCTGCCAAACCAGCCAGCAGACACACACACAAGCAGCTCAATGGGACATGATGAACCAGGATTAGCATTGGATTTCACGCACACGCTGATATACAGTGCCGATGCTGGTGTCTAATCCAGACCCGTTCTGTGCATTTCCACCAAAGAAAAGGCCAGTTCTGGGCTAGTTATACTGTCTATTTTTGTCATGCGGGACTGCTACTTCAGCCACTTTATTTTCTCAATCCATCTAAAAGGAAATATTTTTATTTATGAATATCTTATGAATGAACAGATTTCATATTTTTTTAATTAAAAGGATAGCTCATCCAAAAAATGAAAATTCATGTGTATTCATCTGTATGTGAGATGCAAGAAAATAACAGTGAAAGAAGTCTTAAGTTTTGGCACGGGGCTAGCTGTGCTCATGAGCTATGTGGTAAAGTGTCAGTGTTGCCAGATCTGCATAGAAAACAAACAAACAAACAAACAAACACGGATAAGCACAGAAACACTAAAACACCCAAATGCTTTATGTTCTATAACACCAAAAAAAAAAAAAAAAATCATATATCTCATATCCGTGACAGACCACTTTATTAACTCCATAAAGTGCCTATCTTTATGAGATAAGACCAAACGACATGCCTAAAAGCGCTTTGCAAATATGAGGACATGGCAACAATGCAAGACGGCACTTTCTAAAGCAGCCTCCCGAGCATAAACAAAGCTCAGCACTTCTATCAGCATAGTTTAGTTAAAATCGACGGACAAAAGGTCTTTAGCCAAAAAATGGCACATAACAAAGCTAAATTTTTATTCACTGCAGCAAGACGACAAAATGTTGCTATGGTTACAAATGCGGGAGTGACTGACTGCTGCTCCGTACAAACACGGAACGATAATTTACGGGAATTACTCCAGCATTTAAATGCGGTTGTCACTCCTTAAACTTGCAGAAAGCTCTTGGATTTCATCAAAAATAAATTAATTTGTGTTCACAAGATGAACTGAGTTCTTACTGGTTTGGAACAACATGAGTGCGAGTAATTAATGATAGATTTTTTTTAGGAGGGGGGGGGGGGGTTGAACTATCCCTTAGCCGTGATAGAAAAGATGCTGAATTTTATATGTTAAAATGTTTTCTCAAAACCAATAGTAATACTCTAAAGAAAGATGAAGGGCTGTCTGTTTGTGGCCAGGTTAGTCAGGTCACCGTTCATGTCTCAAGTCGCAGGAAATAATTTTTAACAGATTCCCAGGTTGGGCAAGAGCAATGGCACCAGCATTTTGGTGGAAACTGGAGTGAGGATAAAGTTCACATCTCATGTAAACGGACTTCAGATAAGGAACCCTGACAAGAAACAACTGTCTGGCATACATGTATAGCAACCAAACATCATTTATTCCACTTTAAGTAGTGGGTTTACAAAAAAAAAAAGCCGCACTGGAAAACACAAATGTATTTATTGCCACAGCATTTTCTACCATGAGCATTCAAGACAGAAAAAAGTGGATATTATAGTTTATAGACAAGCTATGCAAAGCCAGCCAGTACAATTTTAATCAGTATTTGACATTTTTGTGTGCAATATTCATTTGACAGTGGAGTGAATGTACTGAGGGCGGTGTGCAGGTGTGGGGTTCACTTCTTTTAATAGCTGTAGTTTTGTTAGGTACATTACATATGAGAAGCTGGCTTTATCACTTTATCATACACTGACATTCTAAAGTTTGTGGTCAATGAGAATTTGAAAGAATTCCACATACACAAAAGTATTAAGCAGCATAACTGTTTTCAACATTTTTCAAATTTAAAAAATAAATGTTTCTCGAGCAACGAATAAGCTTATTAGAATGCTAAAGGATCATGTGACACTGAAGACTGGAGTAACGGCTGCTGAAAATTCAGCTTTGCTATTTCTGGAATAAATGACATTTATTTTAAAATAGAAAACAGTTATTTTAATTTGCAATAATATAAAATAAGTCCAATTTAAGTTTTCCGAGAACAGCAGTTCACCTAGGAAATGTTTGAATTTTATGCAGTTTGATTAAGGTTTTTTCATCAATATTTTAATATAGTACTTACGGCCAAATAATGTCATTAGCACACAGGTCAAAGGTGAACCTATGAGCCACACCATGTTTCAGAAAGCATCTATTTTTCTCAATCCTTCACTATCCCCTTCCCTCTCTTCCCTCTTGGTTGCACTGTGTACTCGCTCTTCTCCTTCTTTCTCTGGAACGTTCCACCCTCCCTCCCTCTCTCTCTCCCAGTCTCCTCTACATTCACTCCTCTTCCTCTCCTCTGTTTTCTCCAGGGTCATTGCAATTACTCCTCTCTCCTTCACTCTCTGTTTCACTCTCCCTTTTTTATTCTCTCATCGTATACATGTGAGATATATACTAAACGCATCTCGCTTCAGAAGTCTCCAGATCTTTCGCCTCCCCTACTCCCCTATCTTTTTGTTCTCATTTCTACTCACCTTGTCTCATTTTCTCTCCCCTTTTCTCGTTACTTCTAATCTAGTCTCTTTGTTTTCTGTCTCTTATTTGGACTTCTAATCCTCACTTTTCCCTCGCTTCTACTTTCCTTCCAATTATTTACCCTGTACCCAGTCCCTCGTTTCATGCTTTCTCTCTCTCTCTGGTACGGGGAGGAAAGCGCTGCTGCAGGACTGCAGGGCTCAGCAAAGCCACATTCTATTTTCTGCCACTTCCTCTTCCTCTTCCAACCGTTTCTATGGTTACGGCAGGAGCCCACAGAGGCCGCTCCCTCCTCAGTCATGGAAGAGGAGCCAGAGTTATCACTCTCCTTTCTCTGGAATTCTATTTCTTTTTCACTCTTATCTGTATCACTCTCTCTATATTTATATCACTCTGTCCGTCCATTTCTGGGTGTCTTCTCTCGTTACATTGCACTCGCTCACTCTCTGTGTCCTTTGTGAGTCCTCTTCCTCGCTCTCTTTTCTCTCTCGTACGTCCTCTATCCTTTATGCTTTCTCCCATCCGTTTCATTGATTTGACATTTCATCCGGCCTTCTCTTTCACTCAATTTCCAATTTCAAAGTAAAAGTTCAAAGTATTTTATACATGCAATGATATCAAGACATCAAATATACAAAAAAACAACAGCAACAAAAAAACCAGTGACAGAAGACACAGCAACTGTCCTTTCACCTTAAGTTTTTTGTTTCTGTCAGCTGTTTGGGGCCAACATAGATGCTTCTTCAAGGGCGAGGAGAAAAACGTGACCTCTATTCTGTTACTGAGACACACCAAACCAACCACCTGCTGAGTTACACTCACAAACATGGAGCGTGGTGACATTTCTTGGCGATGACAGGGAGAGGCAACCAACACCACTTGCAATGGATTTCAACAGGCATGACGTTCATTCTAAAACGAGGCCTGTGCAACACGCCGCGTGAGTCACCGGGCAAAGGTCAATGACAATGAGAAGGCAGCAAATTCTTCTCCATCTCTGCTAACACAAGCAGCCATTAGTGGCATAAACATTGCTTCATGTCTACTCTTCAGGGTCTCTTGCTCAATAGCACCAGTTCCCTGAAGTAGTTCTATTTGAGCCAGATTGTAAAATGTTGTTGTCATTTCTTTCTTCACACTGCACTGTTATACTTCATGTACTTCATTACTCTGCACTTTATTCTGTGTTGGCGTGGTGGTAAGTACTCAAGGTAGATCTCTTCTCTAACTGACAAGGTCCCCAAACAATACAGCACTCAAGCACGCTGTATCTTGCATTGATCTTAGAGTTAAAAGCAGACTGTTTTAAAACCTCAAACAGAGAGGTTTAATGGATAGTTTTGATACTGCCTCACATTAAAATGCTGAGTATTTTCAAGGATATTTCAACTTCATTAAGGAGCATTTACTTCAAAGTTCAATCAGTTCAACAGGTTATAGAGTTCAAAACAAATATACCAACTGCTTGTGTCGTTTTACCAGTATTGGAGTGTATATTTGTAAATTCTTCTCACGAAATCGCAGGAAATGATCCTTTCAGAGGGGTGTCTTCATCTCAATTAAAGCTCCATCAGTCAACTTGAACAAACCTATTTGGACTACAGCTGCTCATTTGGATATTGAGCATGACACTGTAAATTAAAGACCAAACGACAAAGCTCACATGGAGGTGAGGTCGAACCACTGGCTGACAGCAGTGGGCTTTCAAATACTGATGGTCATATAGTGTCACTTGGAGTTTTAATGATGTTACGAAACACCCCACATCAGGTGGCGATTTGTTGATGTTTTTCTTGAGCTCATTGCTTTGAGTTAATGAAAATTCTGTTATTAATTACTCACCCCTCATTTCGTTCCAAACCCGTAATACCTTTGTTCATCTTCCGAACACAAATCAAGATATTGATCAAATCTGAGAGCTTCCTGACCCTCCATAGACAGAAAGAGAACTATTTAAAAAAGGGAATTATTGATATCTATAATTATCATAATAAATGTTTAATCTTT
>SCHK01445020.1:0-11307 GCA_004124795.1 Poropuntius huangchuchieni | reverse complement strand
TTTTCACGATATTCTAATTATATGACCAGCACCTGTATTGGAAGGTGTGCAGAAGTGCATGTTTTGAGCCACGAGTGCAAGAAAGTGCACAAGCCTGGGGCTCTTTTTAAAGCAGGTAAATGGATTAACAGACTGGATTATCTGGAGGTGAATGGAGAGACATTACACACTGTCTCCTCTGGTTAGTGTGAAGCCAAAGCTTTCACATGCGAGGGCAGCCGGTGACATACAGTATTGTGACCTTATCGTAATCAGCCATTACTGGATATTTATCAGCCAGTATTGGACATTTAATTGTATCCACCCACTTTAACATTCATTTAAACATTTGGTGATTGATGATGTCAAAGATTTAATGCGAAATACAGTTTGAAGAGAGCCTTGTAATAGTAACAGGTAACAGTCACAAGTTGAAATGAAAATAATTGTGTGTGTGTGTGTGTGTGCGTATATAATTTATTTTTTTACTTGTCCAACTTCTCCAGAGGCTATTTTTAGTTTTCCACCAATAATTGAATTGCACACTAGGCGATTTGACTGTAATTATAGGCGATTATAAAATTAATTGAATTGTAATGCATTAAAGATAAAGATTCTAAATTAAGGGTGATGCTGTGATGTTGTTGGCATACTGTGAGCTTTATGTAAAGCAAACACCACTTTTTCTCACGAGAGGTCCTCACACATAAACACACAGCATATGTTACACAACAACACAGTACAGTTCATTATCATTAGTGTTATGTTCTCTGAAACGCAGTTAAATTGTGTCTTAATGAGTTCTCAGGTGAGCTGTAAATTGTGTCTCAGTGCTGTTTGTTGTGCACTGTGGTGGCTGTGTGAGCGTGTCGTGGGACTTAGGCTCTAACCTGTGTGTGTGTGTGTGTGCGCGTGCTGTAGCTGTCATTTCTGTACAGCTGAGCTGCGAATGATGTGTTGTTGTCTGTTCTAATAGGGGGTGGGACAGTACTACTGCCTCTAAACTCTTAATAATTGAATAGATTTTCAACTCTATGACTATTCTACATTTCAAATGTGAAGGAGACCAGGCAGTGAACATTGTAAGGTGGATTTTCTGACTTGTTAACTTTGTGGCAGGAGATTGTGTTTGTCTGTAGACACTCCTAAATACGTTAAGCAGGATTTTCCACTCGTCGAGTCGTGTGCACTTGGGTGTCTTGGAAACCATCACTTTGAAAGATAAAAGCTCTACAC
Source organism: Poropuntius huangchuchieni (assembly GCA_004124795.1). Taxonomy (NCBI): domain Eukaryota; kingdom Metazoa; phylum Chordata; class Actinopteri; order Cypriniformes; family Cyprinidae; genus Poropuntius; species Poropuntius huangchuchieni. Next base: position 10,092 of record SCHK01445020.1, on the reverse strand, counting down.
GAAGGTGTGTAAAACAATCTTTTTGATTTATTGTGGTTAGTTAGATTAGACTGTGTTTAACATTAAACTGTAACTGATGGTATATGAACACATTGCTGTGCTAAATCAATCTTTAGTATTGGATTAAATAAGTTTCATTATGACTTGAACTATTATTGATTTCGTTATATCAAATGACAATAATTGACTTAACTTGATTTTTAAAAAAAAGTTCCAAATGAAAATATTTCAGTTATACTGTAGGATTAACAAGGAGACAGTGTGCTTATGTGATGTTGCTTTTGTGTCAAAAAAATTATCAAAAACAAAAAGCCAGTTAAAAGTCAGTTAAGCGAATGATTCAGTGACTCCAATGACTAACTACATATCTGTAAAATGTCAATCACAAGCTCAAAAATCGTGCTTTGTAATTTAGTAATTTAAGGCCTTGAGGTTTCGGATGCCATTGCAGAATTGTGCATTATGTAAGTGAATTTCTGACATAACTACTGAAGTAACTTTAGTTGTTCCTCAGTGAAATATATATTTTCATCCGTATCGGCGCATCCCTAATTTTTTAACACACTGGTTGAATTAACGATTCATTCATTGACACATTTGCTTACATTCAGAATGATTTATTTTATTGTGTGTGTGTTTTAATAATTAGTTCGACTAGATTGACAGCTTTAAAATATAGAAAAACAGTATTTTTATTGTAACTGTATTGTGTTTTTTCAATCATGTTTTAATTTCATTGAGATTTTCATTTCTGTGCTTGATTTTGGGTTAACATTCTGTCATTTAGGTCATTCCAAGCCCGCTGAGCAGTTAGCAGTGTTCTGCTTTGGACACAGTGGTCTCTTTGTCTTTTTTAAGCAACAATGAGTCTGTGTGCAGCATTGATGCAGAAAAAATGTAATCATGTTGCCATTTTTTTTTTCTGGGTTGCATTTAATAAACAAATGGAAAAATGCATGCAGCCCTGAAAATTTTCTCATCGAACATAGGTAAAGACTGGAAACAAGCTGCCTAAGCTCTCTTATTTGAAGGGGTCAGTGACAAAGCAGTTTCCTATTTTTAAGGTGCTTAGCTGTTGCCACCTGCCATCAGCTCTGTTAGGATGTGCATACTGTATCTGTATCTCTATCTTTCTCTTCTATTCTTGTCATATTGCTAGGTCTAGCATGCATCTTAGAGTGATGGCTAGACTGTAAGAAATGTCATCTTATCCAAGCTGCCTTAGATGACAGGACGACTTTTGGATGAATTATATGTGGAGTATGCATATAGTGAAGGACATAGATTTATTTACTTTTTAATTATTTATAATGTGGTGCTTGAAGTAGCATACTATTGTACTGGGTTGGATTCACCAAAATCATCTTAAGAAAGACGTTTCTTAATTTTTTCAATTGTTTTGGACAGGCTTTGGTGTGATTGTATGGTGGTTCTTGCCACAAGCTTGCGCACTATTTTCATTGCGACTGGAGTAACACAAGGCCCAAAGCAGAGTTCTGACCAAGCTATCCAACAACAAGCAGAGAGCTTAACAGCTATAACAAGATGTGCAGTGGACCAGTAAACATTAGCAATCTGGCTTATTAGCCGATTAGAAAATGCCACACTTAGAATCATACCGATAGAAGACTCCAAAGCAAAACCAGAAATTATTAAACACAATGCAACAGTCATAAGATTAAAAACAAAATCCTATTTGACTTGATTTTTTTTGTTACCATATTTGACTTAATCTTTAGTTGTAAAGAGTCGTTATTATGACCGATCTTTGTTTACGTGATCAATCTCTTCAGAGTACTTGTTCACATCCCTAGTAATAGTAAAAGTAATGCTTTACATTTAAACAACCCAGTGAATTGATTGAGCATTAATTTATTTCATTACATTGACTTCAACCATCAGGAGTAAATGTAGTATACCATAGAGTTTAAAACTTTTAAACATGTCACTAGACGTCTAAGTGGCACTAACAACCGAACTAATCCAACCAAGGTGTAGCAGATTGGCTTAAAGCCATAGATCAGGTGTGGATTTAAAAGTATATATATTTTTATGTCCATTTGTCAACATATGAAGTTTGTTGTTTTTTATGTTGCAACATAATGTGTTTGTGAAAAAGTGGTGAAATATGTTTTCTGTGGGTTTTCACAAGTTTTTTTGTTTGAGAAAAACATGAAGATATACAGTTATGGTTTACTTTTTGATTTGATTTAGTTGAGTTGGTTTGGCATCAACCACATTCATAGTTGGTGATTTTACTATAATCAGTATAATTTTTGCATCAGTGCTTTGTTTTTCCACTTGGGCAGACAATTTGGGTGCAGCTTTTCTAGTGCAGAAATCTGACACATGCCAACCAAACAATGCTTAACAATGACAACAATTCATAGCTATTGAGCCACATAAGCTACTGTGGATCCACTCACCTAAATCTTTTCATAACTGGAACAAATGACAGAAAACTACAGTTTAAGGATGGAATAATTTAAGGACAAGAACAAAGAAAATTATATTATATTAATATAATTGAGAAAATACCCACAGTCATTTTTTTCAGATTTCACAAATTGGGCATGCAGAGTATTCACAGTTTATAACAACACTGATACACATACTGGACACATTATTAAATATAATGTAAGATGAGTAGATGTGAGGCCAGAGTTTAAATTGTATTTATTTCTTCGGAATGCTCAATGTATCCAGACTATGTTAGTCTTTGTTAATATTTATGATTTTTTTTGTATCATTAGCCATAAAATAGTGATCAATATAATCATTAGAGTGACATGAATGAATGTCAGAATAACTTTGTAGGTTGTTTTCACTAATTGCACTAATTAACTGGGAAGAATTGTAATGTGGTAATTTAATAAATCATTAACATAACAATTGATTTGTTCTGGCAGACATAGAGGCTAATCATTTGTTGAGTACAGATACAGTCCTAGGAGACAGAAACAGTCCATGACAATATTTACACTCACTCTGTCAAACACAGAGGAGAGTTGGGAAGACAACAGTTTTTTCTGTCACATTATTTGTATTTAATTCACAGTTTTAGAATTCCTTTTCCAATATCCATTACAATAACAGGAATATCTTGTTGCACATGTTTTCATGTTTTTGTGCTCTCCACTTGGAGCGTTTGGAAAGTTTTTGTCAAGTTTGGCTTGATCGACATTTGCCAGTGAGTTCCATGAGCTGTTTTTGTTACTGTCACGTTGTTTTCATTGAAGCTCTGTCAGTTTTAACACTCTTACCTCTTTACAAAGATCACTGGCAGCTTCAGATTATTGGTGCTTACATTTACTGCACTCTTATTATCATTCTTATGTAAACTTGTGTAGCATTATAAAGATTTAATTCTGCAACTTCAATGTTAGACTATATTGTTTATGATAAAACTGTTGGAGTAATATCAAAGTAAATCAGTAGTTATTGATATTTCAGATACAATAACAGGACACATAGGGCCTACGTATTTATTTGCATCTCCTTTTGCATTTATTTGTGATCAGAGGGCTTTGCTCAACATCTTCCATTAGGATTTTTAGTTCAAAAGTGTGCACATTTGAATAAATATGATGTCTGTTAATTTACCTCTAAATTATATGATCGGATGTGCATTAGAGGCTTAAACGCTGTTTTTCTGTTGTCTTCTCATTATACTGGCCAGAAGAATACAACTTTTTCTGCTTATTCTGTTCATAATCAAAAGTTCAGGCTATATTTGGATATCTTTACCTGTTGTAATTTACACTAAGACCCAAACAAAGTTTTGTTGTTGTCTTCCTAGAATTTAGTAATGTATAAATCAAAACCAAAATTACTTTTGCAGTTAATTCTAGTGACTTTCTAGGTGCAAACCTGCTTCCATTTGTAGTTTTAAATCAGGATTATTTAAAGCGTCTTCAGTTGAATCCTGTTGTAGAAGTGTTCAGTCCCTCATCATCTGTGTTATTTTTCAGTGTAGGCTACAGTGGCTCACTTCACACACAAGGAATTTGGTTCTGGTTGGTATCACAGACTAACTGCTGATATGTTTCCCTTTGTTCCAAGAAGTGTCAGATGAATAACTGTTTAGCCATACAGTCTCAGATAAAACATTAACCCAGGGAAAACCTGTGTATATCATTTTTACTCCTTTAACATTACTATTTTTGATCTAGGATTGTGCCATCTGATCTCTTTGTTGTCAGGTTGATGGACTGTGCAAGCATCATAATGCCATATTTTGACTAACATTCCTGAATTGTTTGGTTTCCTAAAATATTCTTCTAAAATTGCTCCAAAACAGATTTCTTCTAAGTCAACGTGGGAATTTAATTGTATTTACTACCCATATTTTTTTAAAAGACTGGTATTTTATTATTATTATTGTTATTTGACTTGGTGCCTAAGCACCGGTACTCTTGGCACTCATAGAGATTTTTGGTCTGGGCTTGCCAAGACCTTTTGTGGCATGACAGTGACCATTTAACCCCACCCACACAATGTCCTCATGCCATTTATGCCCCTAGGGAAAGCTAGCCAGTTCAAAGCCAGTAATAGGGCATCAGTGACGTTTATCTTATACCCCATCGGCTTCAGAGAAAGGTTAATGTGGAAAGCTTGCTTTTAACTGGGAACAGGTGAACTTTATGTGTCCTACATGCAGCATTCCAGGGCATACTTTTACGTTTTGGTAGTTGTAATTTGACTATGGAAGGAAGAAGCTGAATTAAGAGGGTTTTTTTTTTCTATTATATTAAAATACTTTCTCATATCTAACATAATATGCAGAAGCAACTACAAGTAAAAACCATTTGTAGGTTGATTTTACACACAGTAGTGTGGCTTACTTTGTAAGCATATGTCTGTTTAATTTATAAAGTAAAGACTTTGTAGGGTTTTTTTAAAACATTTTATTTTTAATGTAGTATTTCTTTTTTTTTTTTTTTTTTTTAGATAAATAGTGATTAAAGTTCTCTGTTAGGTCTATTTCTTTTATGTCTTTGTTATACTAAGTTTATTTTTCTAGTTGTCCTATTGCTCAACTAGTTTTTTTATACTGTTTATTTGTCTTTGGTAAGCTTAGGAGTTTTTTTTTTATTTTTAGTTTGACTATTTTTATTCATTTATTTTTTTTTAACATTTGTTTTTGTGAACCCAAATGTTATTCTGTTATCATATTTGGTTGAACTGTCTGTGAAAAAGTACTTTGGTTGTTGTATTATATTTATTGTAATTATATTGTATTATACAGTAGTATTATACTGTTGTATTATAATGTTTATTGTACTGTAAATCAAACCTGCATCCATATTTATATTGACTGTCAGTATAATTATCCTCCTTTTTTGACATGACCCAAGCAAATGCAGAGGATCCTGTGTATTAACTCTTTGGCCTCTCTTTTTAAAAACCCATAATTGGCTGCAGCTGGTCTGGGGTCTTTTTCAGGGACACACAACCCAAAAGTGAAGCTTAGAGCAGATACAGGTACATCATGTTGAGTAGCCTAATTCTTCACATACAGAATTATTTTATGAGTAAAATAATAACGATTTACTAAAACATTGTAAATCGTTCTGGTAAACTTGGATTTTTTTTGCATTATTGCAAGTCTGTAAATTCATGGCAAACTGTGAGTAATTATGGGAGTATACAGCCCTAAATTACATAGACAGGGTTACTAAAGAATGAATGTTCACATTATCAGGTTGTACTTTATTCTTTGAGTCCAGCTACCTTTTGTTGTTGTTGTGAAATGTACTGTAAAGGAAGAGTTATGCACTCCTCTCCTTGCATTCCTTCAGTCTTACTGAGCTACAAACTTTTATCAGTTTCTCAACCCTTTATGAGTACAGCTAAGCACAGCTACTAGACCCTCCCTCAAAGAGGCGTGCTCTATTTGTTCATATGAGCCGGTGTGTAACAGTTGACTTTGAATCACAGGAGATGTCAGTACTAGTGTTGGACAGTTTGGGGAAAACTTGAATGAAACTGGAAAAGAGTATCCAGTATAAGAAAATCAGAAAGAAACCTAGTAAGTCAAGTCAGCACCATTTTTTGAGCCGTAACAAGTACAAATCTTAAGGAATGGTTCTCCAACCACATGTGGAAGTTTCTACCCTTAGGAGTATTTGGGAGGAGAGATGCTGGTTCACTGGCTTTAATCTCAGGTTGTCACGTTGGTTTGGTGAGTCTGAAGGCTTTTCTCGTTTGCTTTCTTCACTGGCCTGCGTAATTAAGATGGTTTTGAAACAGTTGAAGTTTCTACCTTCTAAGAAAAGCGTTGAAGGACACTGCTTTTATTTATCTACTTTGCAACCATGATGGCTTTAAATGTTTGTTCTATTTACTTTAGTAAACTGTAGGATTATTTAATTTTTTATTTACATTACATTAATGAATCTAGCAGAAGATAGAAAGGCCGGCCAGTAGAGCACTGCAATAGTCTATTCCTGATTTTGTACAGCACAAATCTACACAATCTGGAAATGTTTATTGAAATGTGGATGGTAAAGCTCAATTGGTCATCAAACACAAACCCCTGCTGCTGTCCTGGTTAGTGTTAGTGTTGGTGTTGTTGACCCCAGCTGAACGGTGGATGTTGTGGTCAATTGACAGGTTTGCAGGGATTACAGGGAGCTTGGTTTTAGCAAGGTTGAGCTGGAGATGATGCTTCTTCATCCAACCTGAGATCAGTCTTGATGATGTTAATCATATTGTCATTCTTGATCACTTAACTTAATCCTTTGGCCTCAAGCTTCGAGTCCTTGTATCTGCATCACCAGCCAGGGATGCCCACCGTCTATAACTCATAATAGTGATGTAATCTGAAGCCAGTCATTCTGAAAACCTAAGGCTGTGTGTGAATTTCAGCCAGATATGGCTCCCAAACCGTAAAAGACTTTAAGCTGTCCAGTCAGACCATTTAAATCAAATTGCAGTTATGTAATATGGTTTTAATCCAAATGTTTGAATTACGACAGTGAGCTGACTCAGAAGACAGAAGATTTCATTAACAACTGATTCCACTGGAGTTGTCATGACGTGAAACTTAAGCATAAAATTTGTATCACAAACATATAATAGTGTAAAATAGTCCATTAAAAATTAAATAGATTGAATTACTTCTTATCAATACTTTTTTGTAATATTTGTAATATACTTAGGACAATAAGTACATTTAGAACATTTATCATAAGTCATCCACCAATTTCTTTTTTTTTTTTTTTTTTGTGAATGTGTCATATAATGCATTGCTTTGAAATACTAATTAAGCAGCTCTCAAAAGCCCAAACTGTACTCTTTTGGTACATTAGCATACACTTGAGTTTTTCATTTAATAGAAGAACTGAAAATCCAGTCAAGACACTGTACAAAAATATGAGTCTTAAACAGTAGAACATTTATTTTATGTAAAGAGTTTGGCTAAGGAAATGTGGATTTAAAAAGAAAACAAAGATAAAATAGACATTATTTTAAAAAAGATGCATTTTTTTTTTTTTATAACTTTGAGTTTGTAGCATTGTTTATTTTTAACGCATGATTTAAAAAAACACATGATAACACATTGACCAACCAGCAACGGTTTAAAGATATAGAGGTGAAAGTCCAAAACGAGGCATAAATGGGATGGACTGGCAGGAGACGTCAGTGCTGTTTGAAAGTGTTTACTTTCAAAATGCTGGCATGGAAATGAAGGGAGAAAAATGAGTTTCCTCCCTCTGTCCTACTGCTGACCTCGAGTTAATTTTTATAAGCCGAAAGGTAGACGGGAGACACTGACTCTGAGCAAGTATGTGTTTATTGATTGTCTGTCTTTTGACAGTTTTTTTTAATAAATCTTAATTTGGACCTTGAGAAAGTGCCTTTAAAAACATATCTGTAAATACTGTAATTTAATGAGAAATTCTTCATACCACTGTTCCTTATGACAAATGAGGTACATGTTGAAAATATTCTTCATAACAAATCAAGGTTATATTAAGGCAAATACACCATTAGCTAATATTATTGTCGTTACATTTTCATTCAGAAGGTGGTCTTTCTCTCGTAGACTTATACAGTAATGATCAGTATCTTTCTAGCAGTATTCCTTTCCGTTCTTGCAATATTGTCCTTTTATTAGGTTCAGTTCTGATCAATGTGATTGTGTGGCCATTCCCTGGCCGGTCAAAGTCTACGTTAATACGCTTTGCATTATTTATGACTTTATCAGATGGAATGCATTAAACTGCTGTTTCTGTTTTAAATCCTGATTGCAAATGCACTTCCTTCTTGCTAATAATTTCTAGGGATTATGGCTGTTTCACACATACTCTGTTTGGAGTGCTCTGTATGCAGTCCATGTGTGTATGTATGTGGTGCAGAAGCAGCACGAGCTCATTGTGCTTATACATAGGACGCGTTTACAGTCTGCCACTGATCTGCAGCTGTATTTCACAAACGCAAACTTTATCCATTATTTTATATCCAAATCCAAATTTTGTTACTGATTGTACTGATTCAAAGTACCCTTTTTAATACAATCTTTCTCATACTTATTCACACACAAATATTTTAAATTAAAACTTAATATTGATACAAACATTTGACTGTTCTTTTGAAATGAAATCTTTATTACAAGCAATCTTGTGGGTCGTAAAGAGTTTTGTTTTTCTACCTTTACGAGTGCCATCCATTGTGTCACCTCATTTTATAGTGTAATTACTACATTTTTGGTGCCAATCCATGTTCATTTTTACCACGAACAATGCCCTTTTAATTCAGCGTGTGCAGCAACTCTAAAACAGACTCGTGTGGAAACGATCACTGCACTGCTGCATTGCCAGACCGCATCCATGTGCAGTGTGAATGCACTACCCTATGAACATGTACATGTATATGTGCAAGGGAACATGCTCATGTGCACGGGATGGTGGTGTGACCAAAATCTTGTATATACATTACACTATGATTGGTCTACTATGCTCTTCATTCAGTAAGTTCTGCTTCCCATGTTTGTTAGCATACTGCATCCACAAAACAATCTAACTCAGGAATTAATCTAATTGGTGTAAATGGACATATTAATTCAAAAATAGAAACTCGTCTACGTAGATATCACCACTTTTTGTCATATCCAGTCAAACTTTAAATAACTTTAAAAAGTTTCGCACTCAGTTTGGTGAAAGGTACATTTCCGTTTCTCTGACACCTGCGGTATTTACCAAGCACTGATGACTGGATGAGCCTAAAAGAAGTTGACTTAAAAACAATAGCTGAACATCAGTTCAAAAATAAACTCAAAATCTGAAAATTGTTGCTGCATTCTTGTACAATCCTACTTCTGACTTATTGTGTGATAAGGAAGATTACTGTAGTCAGTTGAGTGTGAAAAATGCCTTTTGATTGTCTATGATGTGTAGATAAATCACTGTCTCTCTGTCTCTCTCTCCTTTTTTGTCATTGCCATTTCTACTTTAGAATCACCTCGGTTGTCCACCGCCTCTGTTGGCAGTAATGACCGGGCCTCCATTGCTACGCTGTCCGATTGTTCTGACTTCACAGAAGTCCAGAGGCCCGTAAGCGTGGTCTCTACTATCTCATCCGGGTCTGGTTCCTCTCGGGAAGACGTTCTCCTGTCAGGTATCCCATCTGCTGGTGTGCCTATTGAGGACAACGTGGATCTGGAATTAACGGCTGCTGCTGATCCGGATGAGGGCACTAGTCTCACCCAAGCAACCACCCTATTCCTCCAACAAAATAGCAGCAACACTGCTAACAACAACAACAACAGCTCCACCGTTTCCAACAGTTTCTCTCCATTTGCTGCCAGCACCATGGCACCCAACCCTGAGCTCACCTACCTGGACCGTGTGGTCATGGAGATCATTGAGACGGAGCGGATGTATGTGAGAGATCTGCGGAGTATCGTAGAGGTCAGCGTTAAACTTAACCTTTCTAAACAAATGGTTATATTCAACTGTCAATCCAATAAAATTTGCAATTATTTACAATATATGCTAGGGATATAACGGTACACAAAAATGATGGTTCGGTACCTTGGTCTTAAAGTTTTGGTTGCTTAAAGGAACACTCCACTTTTTTTGGAAATAG
>SCHK01445019.1:0-10352 GCA_004124795.1 Poropuntius huangchuchieni | reverse complement strand
TTTGTTTGTTTGTTTTCTCTGAAGTTCACTTGTAATGTAAGAAGATAGACCATTTATGACCATTTTCCATCCTTACTTTGGCTTTAAAAATTAAACGGGCCATTTTTACTTTTGTATGTTTAAGAATTTTAATATGCAAGTGACCCGTTTTGATTTGTTAACATTTTTGCATGCAAAATGAGCTTCAAAACTGAATGTTTATTTTGTTAGCACAAGTTACTTGTCTTGTGATAATCAATTAATCCACATTAATTTAAAAAAAAAAGGTAATTTATCATTTGCAGAACGTTCTAGCTAGAGATGGTGAGGGTAGTGATGTAAATGCCATGAAGATTTGAATGACCTATTTTTGCTGATTAGTGTCCATACATGTTCTAGGAAGAGAATTTTGTTTTGGGTGTACATTAAACTCTTTGATTTCAAAAGAGCAATTGAAATCCTATTTTCCATTATATTCCCCTTTAACATGTTCAGCAATTGTAGTACATCAAATGCAGAGACAATACTTTGAAATGGTCAATAAATTACCCATTACTTAATCCAATTTTGTGTCTGTTACAAATATTGAACCAGTTTTGAATCTGTAATGAAGCAATTCCATTTGTATGTCAGGTGGGCAGTGTCCTCTGTGATGACCCGTCAGAACCAGATTCCTACAGCAGACGGAAGTCGGGTCACACTGGCCCTCATCCCTCTCTGGGACATGTGCAACCACACCAATGGCCTGGTGAGTTCCCCATCAAAAATCATTTATGAGTAGAAGAAAGCTTTTGCAACCAATTCAGTTTAACCATTTTTCTATAAATTGCTGCATGGCGTGGATGTTTACAGTGCTTTCACTTGTATTGCAGTCTTGAAGTACAGGAAAAAAACATTTACTTTTAAGGAATGCAAGAGCATCTAATGTGATTTTTCGGTAGATTATGCCTTCATCCCAAGGGATCTTTTATATTTATTTGGATAATTTGTCTTTGATTGCGCTTTGTAGCTCTTGCCACAGAGCAATATATCGCCTCCCTTCATATGATTCTGTAATGCACTTATATCCTAAAACGAAGTTTTGTTTCAAATTATCATGTGCATTGAAAATCACGGTCATTAAAATGTGTAATGAAATGGTTTTCTGGTAATCCCCTGCTTAAGGTTTAATAAAAACACATTGTATGTGTTTCAACAGTGTTTTTCGGACAATTTACTCAAAGTTTATTCGATTTAGTTGATTTCTGAAGATTTTAAGAGATTTAATAGTGAAGGATTGTATTTGTTAGGGTGTGTTATTTTAATAGGTTGATTATAACTTTTAATAAGCGTTGTTTATTTGCTGGATTTGCCCTGTTGTTTTGTTTTATCTTTTTCTCACCCACAGAAATATTTCATAAACTAACCATTCAGTTGTGATTCCTAAATGTTTATAATTACAATTTTAAAGATTATATGTTAAAGTAGTAAAGTTTATGCTGACCATTTATGGCTGATGGTCTGATAACAAATAGACAGTGCTAAGGTGTCCAAAATGTCTCTCATCTTGTAAAATATACCTCAGTAGTATATTAAGTTACTCAAATATTAACAAGACCTGTTTTGTTCTGTTCTAGATTACGACTGGCTACAATCTAGAGGATGACCGATGCGAATGTGTGGCTCTCAAAGACTACAAAGAGGGTGAACAGGTGAGTCTTACTCTATCACAGCAGCTCAACCATCTTAACATCACAATTAGGGTGACCATTAGTCTTTACAGCAGAACGTCTCTGACAATATCACATCTACCCAGGTGACTGACAAAATCAGCGTGTGGATTTCGTGTCATGCTTTGTCCACCTAATGCACTTGCACATTTTCAATTTCTATTCGCGCACTTTCACCTCAGTGCTATTGCTGTATGCTTGTGCTTCCGTGATGCATTTATCAGCCAGCGGCCATTATGGAGGCCCGGGGGTAATATCAGAGCGGAGACATTCAGCTCCAGCCATGGGGAGAACGGATACGCGGGGCACACAGTGACAGGCCAGGTATACACCCCCACCCCCCCTTCAGAATGTGAATTATTTGATAAGATTCGCAGAGACAGCCAGTGGAAGAAGAAAGAGAGTGCGGGGGCCGGTGTGTGGGACTCGGACAAGCGTTGGGGGGGGAGTAGGAGGGGCCGTTTCAGGAGCGTCGCTCCGTACAGAGCCGTTTGATCCCTGATTCCTGCTGCTGATTTCGCACTGGGCCGGAACTCAATGTGGAGAGGCTGAGAACAGAATTGAACTGTGCTTTTCTCGCCCCCTCTCTTTCTCTCCAGCACTATGTTTTTATCTCTCACTTTCACACTCTCTCTGCACAGCACTATCTGTAAATGTTGCGGATGCACTGTTGAGCGGAAGACGTGAGCGGTGTTTGAAAGGACAGTAGTATGGGAAGGAAGTTTTCAGGGCTAAATTGCCACTGGTTAATATTACATCCGTTCCCATAGACCTGTGCATCCATGAGTCCATTAAAAATAAAGGGAAGTTCTTAAATCTTATGCGTTACTGTAGTAATGTGACATAGTTATGCCAAAGGATTTCTGGTTTCTCTCCTCTCAGGTCTACATATTCTATGGTACAAGATCCAATGCAGAGTTTGTGATCCACAATGGTTTCTTCTTTGAGGACAACGCACACGACCGCGTGAAGATTAAGCTGGGTGTGAGCAAGAGCGAACGTTTGTATGCCATGAAGGCCGAGGTTCTGGCTCGTGCTGGGATTCCTGCGTGAGTATCCTGCACAGGAATGACAAACCACATGATGCACTTGATTGAGTCGGATGTTTGTTTTTCTTTTGTAGCTATTTTTTTTCTTTCTTTCATTATTTCTGTAGTGTTCAGTCTAGTTTTTATTCCATATAAACCCATTAGACTTAATTTTTTAAGTTTATTAAGGGTTTTTTTTTTTGCTAATAAATTCTGACAATGAGATTGTCAGAGGTTGCTTTTCATAGCACTACTTGTGCTAAAATGCCCTCAAGAATTATTTGCTTTAGGTGAGCCATGAAAAAGTGTCATCATATGATTATAACCAAGTGAACAGAAAGTTTGAGTAGCCACTTAAAGAAAAAAAATAGGCTAAAAACTTTACTTGGAAAACTGCTATATAATTAAAAAAAGAAATATTTTATCATTTTATTATCACTTGTTGTTGTTGTTGCTATTATTTTTAGTTTATGAATTGATAGATTACATTGATTTTTATTTATTTTGTATTTAAGTGTATTTTTGTAGAGGATGGCAGTAATTCTGTAGGGGAGTTTACATGTGATTTTTTTTTTTTTCCCCTATAAGATAGGAAAACTGTAATCTTTAATGTGTAAGGTTTTCTCACTTTAACATCCCTTTCAATCCTCCCCCAGTAGAGAGTCATACTTCTGCAGGAATCATCATCCAGGTGTAACAGAATTACAGTGCTGTAAAACCTCTTCTATTGTGGCATAATACTATCAGTGAATTTTCTGTCACACAGATCAATATCCTTTAAGTCTCCAAAACAAAATCCACACAGGCCCATATCGAATTACCTTTTGATTCAGGTCATAGCCGAGATGCTCCTTTTCATCCCACTGTAAGTCAGACAGGAAGAGGCCATAGATATGCTCCAGTAATTAAACGGTAAATTATAAATGATTGAGCGTGTTTTTAAAAATGCATCAAGTTCAGTGGCCTCTCATCGCTTCAGATCAATCAGTTGTCATGCGACGGGGAGCAGCGCCGTGGTCTCGTGCAGGCAGGAGGCTTCCATTAGCACCTGCCCGTTCCGCTGGAGTTAATTGGGGTTTAATTTGAGAGAGGTGGGGGGGAAGTCAGTTGAAGTAACACCCTGCTTTGAACCCTCTCCGTTTCTTCTGCTCCTCAGGTCCAGTATCTTTGCCCTGCACTGCAGCGAGCCGCCCATATCGGCTCAGCTCCTGGCCTTCCTGCGTGTCTTCTGCATGACTGAAGGTAAGAATCTTTGTTTGTCCCGATACCTTCACGCCTGGCACTAAGGTACACCTGTGGGCCATAAAACAGGAAATGAGATGCCGTATTTCATATCACATTCTTACATTAAACTAGTCAGGACAACAAAGCCTAAACAAGCATCCCTCAGGTGTTTAATTGATCAAGACAGTGCGGCAGATGTGTGGAAGGACTGATCCAGAGTCGGTGAAATATTTATAAGCATCCATGTAGGAGAAGTTTTTGTCATAAATCCCATAAAGCAAGGCCATGTCCTCTGGCAAGACCTCTTAAGTCTGAGCTGATACATTATTCAGAATTTTTATGTTAATTTTTAAACGAAGCGAAGCCCCTGTGCTGAGGGCTTCTATTTTACTAGTGTGACAGGATTCAGCGGTGTGCACGAGCAAAGCACTCGTTCGGCGAGCCCTTTCATCTCGTTAGCAGCCGTGTAATCGTACCTTACATAATCGCCGCAGATCAGACCTGCCGGCTCACTAGCACGGCAGATTACTCCCTTAACCAGAGAGGTGTGCGTTTCTGATTGCAGAGGAACTCAGGGACTACCTGGTGGGCGATCACGCCATCAACAAGATCTTCACCCTGGGCAACACTGAATTCCCTGTCAGCTGGGAGAACGAAATCAAGCTGTGGACGTTCCTGGAAACACGGGCTGCGCTGCTTCTCAAAACCTACAAGACGACCTCAGAGGTGCTGGAAGAATGGCAAACAGTCTTTGAACTTTCACGCAGATTTTATCAAACATCTTTAAATAGTTTCAAAAGTTTAATTGCATAGGGAATCTTCTATTTGCTGCTCAAGAATTATTTCTTATCAGTTTTAAAAACAGCTGTGCTGCTTAATTTTTTTTTTTTTCTCACAATTCTTTGATAATTAAAGTTCAAAAGAACAGCACATTTTTGAAAAAGAAATATTTTTTAACATGTATTTACATTTGATAAATTGAATGAGTCCTTACTGAATAAAATATCTAATAAAAAATGTATCTAATACATATGTACAAATGCGCACACACATATTTACTTGGCTGTCTAAGATAGACTTCAATTGTTTTTACATATAGTTAAACATTTTGTAACTTTACCATAACCCACACCATGACTCTCTAACAAAAGAGTCCTGCTTTTTTTTTTTCTGTAAATACAAAATATGTTACATAGTTCTGTACATACAGTCAAACCAGAAATTAATCAGACACCAGATGTAAATTTTTATATATATATATATATATAACATTTTTTTAATTTTTTTTTTATTTTTTTATTTTTTTTATTAGTGGGTGCAGGACACATTTATGTAGATGAGGATAGCAAAATAAAGGAAACTGTGACATATTATATTTAAAAAAATCTTCACACAGTGGACTACCAGTAAAATTGATAAGAAATGATTCAGACTCGTTGGCCTGACATTGTTTTGCTTTCAGTGGTTTTCAACCTTTATACACCACAGACTGAACCAAATGAAGCATTGCTTGGTAATTGGTTGACCTAAATTGGTATTATATAATTGTGTACTTAAATTTAACAGCTGACAGCTGTTCAACCTAATTCGTTACAGAACTTTCTATCGAAGTTATCTGACATTAGCAAGATTAATTAGTTCTGACACAGTTTAACACTTAAGTTCTTGTCGTATTTTTTTTTTTTTTTACCATTTTCTAAATATACTGTAGCAAATAAACTGTGATAATGTGAGAAATGTAGGTGTCTGAATAAATTTTGGTTTGACTGTATATACTGTACACACATACATGTTTATGAACAGCTATTTACAGTAGCATATTGTGTGTGCATATACACTTTTCACATTTGCTCTTTGTTCAAATGAAAACATTGAGCCAAAATGTGGAATGACTTTTGTGTCAATTTAGAACAAACCTTTGTTTCTTAAAACAGTAACTGCAGAAAGTTTGTCATAAACTGATTTTGTAATCAAGCCTTTTTGTTTCCGATTGGTTAACAGTAATGATCATGTTAACCAGTCATCATTACTTTAAGTTCTCTGTTGTTGTCATGTTCAGGAGGACCGCTCCATGCTGGAGAAGCCTGACCTGTCCCTGCACTCCCGCATCGCTATAAAGCTTCGGCTGGCGGAGAAAGAGATTCTGGAGCGCGCTGTGTCCTGCGGTCGGGCCAAGCGTCTTCACTTCCAGAAGCAGCTGGACGAAGGAGCCCCGCTGCCACTGTACGAAGAAAGCGACATCGCCCTTTTGGAGAACGCAGATGCTAAACTCCCCATAATCCTGCGCAAACTGGAAGAAGAAGATGAGCGTGTTCAGGAGGAGATGAACCTGGCTCAAATCAAGCCGGACGCTTCCTGCCTTCACTCCTCCGTTCTTAACAGCCAGTGTAAAGATCTCAATGGTACTCAAGAGGATCCTCCAGGAGGTGATGCGGTGGTGAAAGAGAGTGAGGTTGAGAAGCATGACCCGAGTACCAAACGAACTGAAGGTGAACCAAAAGATGGCGGCAAATAGTCATAACCAGTGCACGGTGGCAATCTTAGTTCCTGCTATTTATTTATTTTCGTTTAAGAGACTCACAAATAGGAGCAAAAGCTTTCTAAACTTAAGCAGTGGATTTCAGTTTAAATGTTTTGTTTTTTTTTGTTGTTTTTTTTATTAAATGCAGCTTAAGCTAGCTCAAGGTATAAGAAGCCTGATGTTTGTTTTTATTTTGTTTTGTTGGAGTTTTTATCAGTGCCACATTTGGGTTTTTTTGTAGTAGCTTCGCTTGTCCTGCCAGTAAAAGGTGGTAACAAGGTGAGGAAGTAACCAATCATATGGACTCCTGTCTAGATAAAGGCTTTCTCGGACTTTACAAAATGAAAGAAAAATATATATATCAGACTTTAACATGGTAACATTGCCAAGGATGTTTCTGTTTAGTCTTCTAAAATGCTGACTGGGAATTTTACTTCTCTTTAACCAGCCGTTGCTGTAGATCATGCCAGAAACGTGCTTGACGTTTAGTGCTGCTTGACAATCATTACTCTTATGTTCTGACATCGATCTGTAAAGAGATCATCACTGCCTCGCTGCACGCTAGTTACTTTACTCGCATAAAAAGTAAGGTTACTGAAAGACGTCAGTCCCAAAAAAAGGATATATTTTCATGCACTTCAGAGAACAGTCAGTGCATTCTCCAAGTGAGCATTAGTTTCGGTTTTGAACCAGAGGATAAGACGTTGTTGGTGACCATGTGGTTACTCTTTGCTCTGAATGTAATTCAAGGTTTGTGTGTTAAAGCCATTCACTCTACATTATGTTATAGATATATATTCGTTTTAATCCTTCTGTGCTTATGAAACACTTTGCAGTTAATGGACTTCGAGACTATGATCTCGGAGGACTAACTTCTCTCATACAGTACGTGATCTTTGGGAAATCTATTTTTGTTTTCTTTAGTTTTATGTAAGTATTCACTGCAACACCAAAAATGATCTCTCACATTTGTCATGCAACTGTTGTGGTCATCTTTAAGCCTTAACGAATGTCATTTAGTTGGATTTCAGATACAGAAAAATTGATCCAGGATGAAGATGTGCATCACCCACAAGGCACAACTCTGTTCCTGTCAGCTTTTAAATAACAAAACATTGGGGCTATTAATTAAAGAAATATTTCACCCAAAAATGATTGTTTCACCCTAATGTTGTTTCAGATCTGTGTATTGTTATTTATTTATTGAGCACTGTATTCTAAGTCTTTTAAGAGGTATATGATGCGGTTTGGTCAGTTATTTACCCAAAGCTAAGCAATTAGTTACTTATAATCTTATAATCTTTTCCTCATATGAAGCTATCATATATGGCTTTGGAAGACTTTGAATATAGATTTTTTTTGTTTGTTTTTTATAAAGCTTTTCAGCACAGCTTTTGATTAATTCGGTTAATTAATTAGGGTATAATATGAGGGTAAGTAAATAATGATGATTATTTTTGGGTGAAATAATTATTAAATCTTAGAGCTGTGATCCTCTTCCCAGTCACATGATCCATCAGTAGTGACTTGTATTAGGTGATGAGAAATGAATTAAAATATCAAAATATACACCCAATGTTTTGTTATCTTTTGGAAATTGCGTACATGTACAGAAATGGAAATGACATTTCAGTTCAAGTATTCAGCCCAACTAAACAGCACTGTTCAATATACTGTTCAGAATGGTTTGTTATGTTGAAAGATGATGAGTGTATGGAAACCCGTCACTTGTTCTTGCTGCTTCTGTATATAGATTTATAGCTTTGGAAAGCTAACAGCTTTAATACACTTATTCTCAAATCTTTAATGTGATCTAGCCATAAAGAAAATACACAGTGGATTGCACTGACTCCCAGTACGTCAGTACAACTGTATAGGTAAGAGCCATTAGAGTCTGTCTACAATGACAAGTCCAAGATTAAAGTTCTGTGCATTTTTCACCTGAATCAAATAAGGTGGAGTGCTTTTCTTCAAATCTTTGACCTGTCTATCTGTCTTTAAGAGGAAAAAAAAAACCATTAGGAGACATAAGGGCACTCGTCCATTGTCCTTTCATTCTTCGTTTCATTTGCAGGGGGGAAAAAAAAGAAGGTTTTATTTAATGTATTTTTTCATTCTTTGCCCCCCAAGCCCCATTACAAATTTATAAAAGAAACATTATCTTGAATCATTTAATTCGGGGCAATTAAATTTTGAAATTCCACATTCATTATTCATGGGCTTCAAGATAAAACCCCTTTAATCCTTGAATAGATTATTATAATGGGCGATAGTGTGGGCAGTGGTAAACTCGGGCAGCCCTGCACATGTCCGGTATTGTTAGTATTCCTCATGTCAGGGCTGAGAGCAGGAGTGCATGGAGCTCCCTTTGGCCTGGGCCCGTGCCACCAAAGTAATTCTGCCTATGAATAATACACAGCGCTTCTATTAATATAGAATGCCGTCAGACCCCGGGCTGAGGACCCATTGTCATGCAAGTATTTACCAATACATGTGCCGTGCTTGAGAGAGGGGGGCTTTCTTCGAAGGTTGCGGGGTCACATTTCCACGCACGTCAAGTGGTCGAGTCCCAACCACTGCGCTCTTAGATGTAAATGTGCCATAAAGGGGTTTTCAGCTCAATGCCATACAAGTTGTATGGGTCTTTAGAAAACCATTTACAATGGGATCCAGAATCTGAGACTGCTAATGGAAGTTGCTTTTGCATTTTAACAAAATTTGCATAGTTGAATTGCGTTGAAATAAACTTACGAATGTATTTGGTGTGTCTCTCTTTTTGCTTTAACAACAGAAACACTCGACTCGAGCTGCGTTAGCTTCACAAATTTGTGTAAAACTAGATGATAATCCAAAGAACATTTTTGGATTATCTGATTGTCTGTACAAAGAGTCACAATCAATGATAAAGCAATATTGCCAATTATTGTAATTTTATGTGATTTTAAAATTATATGCTTCAAAACTATAAGTAGTTTAAATCTCTGAAATATCCATATACCAACCCCTCTCAACAACCCATATTCAGTATAAATTGTTTTTGAAAAGCATGTTCGTTGTGTTGTAGGTCTTGAGTCAGTCCTGTCATATTTTCATGGTCTTGTTTTTGACTCTAAGTTAAGACTGTCCGAATTAACTTACTCGGGTCTTGAAATGTAATGGAGCGTGTCTCTATTACAACACTGTCTTCTAAGAACCATTGAAGCTTTTATTTTATAAGAGTAAAAGGCGCACCCTCACAGTTTTAAATTCTGTCTTATGCCTTTTAGCACTTGGGAAAGTTGTCTTGTGAATGCTGTCTGCTTGTAGTCAGATCTATTCAGGTCTTCTAATGCTGAACCAGCGTCTGTGGCCTTATTACTCTGTCAGCTAGCTTGTTGAGAAGAGCATGCTGCAGTTAGTTCTCACAGTGCCTGCCTTGAATCGAGGATTATTGGTCTTGTACTTTTCTACCTGTGGGAAGACCTCCTTGTTTGTATTTTAAGCGCTAAGCTAAGCTACCTCTGCAAACAGTTTTGTGCATGAGACATTAGGTGGTCGGAAACGGTCTCCAGTTGAGACAAAGGCCACGCAGGTGAGAGAAAGCAATTTTGTTCTTGTATGAGAATACTTCAGCATGCATGACTTCCGGTCTGTGGTTTCTCAGCTGGGGCTTAGTTAAAATCACACATGGCTGGAACGTGTTAACGGTCATATTTATAAAATGCCCTTGAAGAATCGGAGAAACTGTCTTTTGTTCTCCCACCCTTTAAAGTGGTCACTATTACGTTTTTTTCATTTTCTTCTGAAGTCAAGTGTAACTTCATGTAGTAGCCGCGGCTTCCTCTGACCACGCTAACCTTTGTATGTTAAACAAGTGTGTGTGTATATATATATATATATATATATATATAT
>SCHK01445018.1:0-15460 GCA_004124795.1 Poropuntius huangchuchieni | reverse complement strand
ATATATCAAAACACACGTTTCCTTGTCTTTACATGGTATAATTAAATATTTTTTGTTTGTTCCCATTAAGATTAGAATGGACTAATCTCTTCAATACAACATCAGGGCATTTGCTTAGAAATGAAATAGTTTTTGCAAATATAATCCAGTGTCCCTTGACGCTGATGGCAATCTTTCAGCAGAAGCGAGAGAGGCTTCAGTATGACGGTGTTCTCTAGTGGCCTTTGACCATTGCATTTATGTTGGATTAACTTTTTAGGAATAACAACACTTGCAAAGACTTCAGATGGCACCAACTTTCGAATGACATGCAAAACATTTTTGTTGTTGTAATTGCTGCTTTACACGTTCATTGTGTCTGTTTAATTGTATGCATTACCACATAACATGTGTTATAATATAGCAGTATATTAATGCCATATGGATGTTACTTTGATACATTTATTTGTTAAGTGGCTGCTCGCTACTGCCAAGCCCACAGTTTTCCTGCATAATTGGACCACTTTTAGATTATTGTGAATGTTGTTTTTTTGTCCACGATTTAAAGCGATCTCAAAAATATGTCATTGGAAGGGGAAAACCACAGAAAAACAAGAAAGAAATGATTTAGTTAATTTTGGGCTAGCTTGATTAGCAATTGGGCTGGTTTTCTTTCGCAGACCTGGCAACCCTGGCTCAATAGCAACATAGCTTTGTCCTTCTCGGTGGGGGAGCAAATACCTTGACTTATTGATTTGTTTCTCTTTACAGTAAATAAGGATTATATGCATTACAATCACAGGACGTCCTGCTTTAGGCCATTTCATTGGTCAGTGGGTTATTTCAATCAGGTCACTCACTGATTCTCCTTTGACCTACAAACCTGTATCCGTCTGTATGCTTCTGTATGCATGAATCCAGAGAAATGGCACAGTCACTCTGTAATCTTTATTCTGATGGCTCCTAATCTCTGCTTGTCATTCAGATGAACACTGGAGTGCTTATGTGACATAAATAGTGTGAGCAGTAAATAACCTCATTTATTGATACAGATTGCGTCTTTTTAAGCCTGTAATTGGAAGTGATGTAATTAAGAGATTGTGGGGAGTGGATTTTGAAGATGTTTGTGACACAGAAAAGACATTGTGAGTCAATGTCAGGGTTGATTTGCGAACGCTTTTCACTTTCAGTTCAACTTCTGCAGAATGGTTGCTTTTGTGATTTTAGAGATGCATGTTTTAGACTTAAGCCAAAAATAACAGGCAAGCAGCATTTTTCTCAGTTAAAAATATTTGTTTGTGTGTGCTACAGAAAGGAGCATGTCATGAGATATTGGAAGTGCTGTGTGTGTTGGTTACCTCATTTGAACAAGTTTGTCACTGATTCACTGAAAAATAATTGGTGTAGAAAGAATATTGACTCGGAAATTGTTAGCAGGCTTCACAATTAATTACAAAGAAATGGCAAGTAATGCACTGAACATCAAATTTTGAAGTCTAAAGATGGTTAACGTCTTTTATTTAAAAAAAATAACATTTATTATTATGTTTAGTCCCTGCTGGAAGCCTCAAACCTTCCCATTAGATATTTTCTAACATGCTCAAAGTTTTTTTTAATTTTTTTTATGACATTGCAAATAAAACTAAGATTATTAGAGTATGCTTCTCAAGAAAATGCCCTTTCAGTCTTTCTACTTCAAAATGTTTAATTTACTTGCCATTTCTTTTACATGATCTACTAGCAAGTGAAAAGTGTGTGTGTGTGTGTGTTTTTATGTATTTATTTATTTATTTTAGTGCAGATAAACATACATTTGAAATTTGTCTTCAAATGCTCTGATTTACCACGATAAGCCAAATGTCAAAATATAATCAACATATTAAATGTTCATATCACTGATTAAGTTATGTTTTTGCTGGGTTGATGATGTCTATGTGTTTGATAGTTTTGGGAAACGTCAAATAGCATCAATTCAGTAAATTTCTCCTTTGTCCTGAAATTTATTAGCAATTCCTGAGTGAAACGTGCAAATCCTTCACTTTTCAGTGTAAAATTGAATGGCAGTGAATGTTATGTGCATTAAGAAATGATCTACATAAGGCATGTTTCTCTAAGAAAACACATTTACTTCATGCAACCTTTTAACTTTAAAAGCATAGTGTGTAATTCCTGAGTTGATTTTCCTGTCTTCAACTAGTGCACAGACTGTTTGGACACACAACACATAGCATAGTATCGGTGGGTTTTGTATTGGCAAACACCACTGAGAAAATATAAAAATCTAGGTACAATGTCCAGTTTATTTGATAAAATTAGTCAACATGAAGAATGAAATTATTTTGTTGCCTGACTAATTATGCTTCTCCGAATTCTCAATGCAGCATACCACTAGTTTGCATCATTCAAATTCAATTTCAATTCAGTATCTTGTGGAATGCAATTCAAATTTCAACTCTTCAGTGTGAAATTTGGCAATCCTGATAAATCTCACATGCTGGACAGCATGTTCATCTGCTTTGCTGCATCCTGAAACAAGCACTTTGTTCCTGTGAAGTACAGCTAACGATGCAATTCACACAAATTGCTTTTTAATGAAGACTCATGACATCTGGAATTGCTTTTAACGGCTATTATCTAAATGTAAGTTGGAATAAAGAGGCTTCTTTCTTGGAATCTGTTGCACTGCTTTAAAAAACTTCAAGGAAGCATGAAATGTGGAGGCCATTATAAATCATGCTTCCTTTCTCTGTAGTAACAGTCACGAATGAGTTATTTGACACTTTGCATGGGGAAATGTGTTGACGATTTATCCATGTTTCCAGCGTTTCCTTGATTTTGGAGATAAGCAGGAAAACGCACCAGGAATATGATCATTTCTTGCATGTCTAATGGGCCCTTCAGTTGGCAGTTAATAAGAATTAATGACAGGCTTAACGCTGCGGCGCAGTCAGGAGAGGAAGAGCCAGGGTTTGCCACTAAGCAGAGGTCACCTCTTTCTCCAAACGCTAGCACTTTTCTGCAGTAACGTATGGGTCAGCTCAAGGACAGATGATGCATTAGTGATAAGAACTGAACCTTGAAGCATGTGCATGATATGTGACGCTTAGAGGAATTGGCACGACTTTCGCAGAACTGTAGGAAGGCATTGTGACAGACACATTCATTCATAAAAACACATTCTTAATAGTTATACAATTGTAAAGGTGGTATGGTGGTATGCTTTAGTATATTTAGATAAATAATCTATCAGTTATTGGTGTACATTTTACAATAAAATATGGTAGTCTACCACAATAAAATAAGGTTCCGTTTGTTAACATTTGTTAGCATGAACTAACAATTAGAAATACTTTTAAAGCATTTAATCATCTTAGTTCATTTTAATTTGAGCATTTACTAATACATTAATCAAATCAACAGTTGTATCTGTTATTATGGCTTGGACCCAAGAACTAGCAATGAGCAGTTGTGTTTTTATTAACTGATGCTAACAAGGATAAATAAAAACTGTAAAAAAAATATTGTTAGTACATGCTAGTTAATGCATTAACTAATGTTTACTCATGGAACCTTACTGTAAAGTGTTACCAAAAATACTTCAGTCTTAAAACTTTAAAATTGTTATGTTTCATTCAATTTGGTAATTGTTGTTTATTTGAATTTTTTGTGAAATTCACTAGCAATACATGAGTGAACATTGTAAATTCTAAATTATTTTTCCCAACACAGGTCCGTTGGAAAATGTGCCCATGGCGACCTTTCTGCAACACCAATATTGCGTACCTTACTGTACATTTTGCGGAAGTTTCGAAGTGAAATGGTCAGTGAGTGACGCTAAAACACGCATTCAGTACGTGACCTTGGCCACATATTTATTATGTTAGTACAAGACACATATTGCAGCGTTGTTATTATATTGCTTCACATACATATTGCGGCGGTTCAGAATTCAAATTTCCAGGGAGTGAATCTTGTTGGAAATACCCCCCACACCAAACCCAACCCTAAAACTACCCGATAGTGTTAACAAATGCAACCTACTTATACACGGGTTTGAGCTGTTTTGTGGAACCATAGTTTCACGAGATTTCACCGAGCGCTTCACCTCTGGTACAAGGAAGGTCAGCATGTTATATAGTAGTTTTGAAGTCATAACATAATGGGAAGAAATGTTTTGAAAAAGTATAGGCCCATCTTTTTCCAGTGTAAACTGCATACGTTTAATGGCATGTTTTATGTGTGTTTAGAAATGGTCTTTGTAATGCATTTTTTAATAGGAAAAGCAAAACAAAATTCTCGTCTTATTTCTTGGAACACTTTTAAATTTAAATGTAAAGTGTGTAATCTATGTAAATTTAATTTATAAATTTAGTACATTTTACATAATGTATTATGCTTTAGCTTATTAACTGTAGATAAAGAATTTTTGTGATTATAGCGATCAACCAATTTAATGAAATGTGTACACAAGTTTTTAAAACTGTAAATATAACAAAGATTATTGGAGTGCATTTTACAGGAAAATATTTCGGTTTTAAAATTTAATGTTTTATTTAATGTTTTCTTTTTCCCGCATGTAAACACATGGAAATTTATTGTATTAAATGTACATTTAGGCATTTTAGTAATGTAGTTTTTGTTTAAGAAATCAAATATGTCTTATTTCATGTGTGTAATTTCTGAGATAATGGCTATTTTCCCAGTAGGTTTCCCAAATTCTTGTCTGTCTTCCACTCATGCTATTGATTGAGGCAATGTTTGGACACACAACACATAGTAATGTTGAGTTTTGTACTGGCAAACACCACTCGGAAAATATAAAAATCTAGTTTGCACCACAGCAGCTTTTGAATCTGTTTCTGACCACATTTGCAGTCCGGTTTAATATACGTCACTTCCAGTCGAACTCACAATTTACATCTGGCACAGTTATTCTGACATCTCACCTATTATGAGATGTGACATATCGAAGCCAAATGATATTTCACATTTCATCTACTGAAAAAAACAGAAATTAATTCTAAAAACTGTCAAGATATCAGCAGTATCAGATTGAAATTTGTAACATATGAAGAAAGAGAGGATATGGGTCAGAGCTTGCTGTTAAAAATATTGTGTGACAGATGATGGTCACACACTTTCACCCAACAGGAGGTTCCCTGGATCTCTGCAGGAAGGCATGATGGGACGTTTCCAGGAAATAACAGGCCAAATGAAGGTTAATAATTGGAGAGCAGCCCTGCTGTTAATGCTATGTGACAAGAGTAGAAAGTATACCGGAAAGGATGGATGGATGGATGGATGGATGGATGGAAGATGGATAGATGGATGGATGGATGGATGGATGGATGGAAGATAGATAGATGGAGAGATGGATGGATGGATGGATGGATGGATGGATAGATAGATATAGATAGATAGATAGATAGATAGATCTATCCAGTTGTATTTAGGCCACTGTGTTTTTATGTAACGACCCAGTAACTAAAGCTCCCGATGTAACACTGAGAAACCGAGATGAGGAGAATGTTGATCTGGGGTTGCATCACTGGAATTTCTGTTGGTCTCATTCAACTTTCAAAATAAAGCACATTCTGTACAAAAACAAAGAAAAAGCTTTTAAGAAGCAAGCCCATTAGCTGGCCTTAATGAAGGTCTAAAGGTTCGGATGGACTTGTTTTCTTACTGGGGAACTGTAACTGAACTGAAAAGTTGGGAAATAATGTTGGACTAGTCATTTTCACAGCAGTCCCATGATGCCACAGGAGCAGAGACTTGGTCCTAATCAGGTCCCTGCAGAAAACCGCAGCTGTCTGTGGCGACTTACTTCAGGAAAAAAATGTGTTAGCAGGAATACAATTTGAACCAGTTTTTCAATCTTTGCGAATAAGGATTGCAATTTCAGCAACATTAACCATTTGTTAAAATGCACTCATCCTCAGGTCATCCGAGATGTAGATGAGTTTGTTTCTTTGTCAGAACAGATTTGAAGAAATGTAGCGTTACATCACTTACTCACCAACAGATCCTCTGCAGTGAATGGGTGCCACTTCAGTCTATCAGTTAACATCTTGTGAAGTAAAAAGCTGCATGTCTGTAAGAAACTGATCCATCAAGATGTTTTTAACTTTTGCTTCCAATCAAAATAAAGACCATATCATCTGAATCAGGAGAAATATGGACAGATCTAGCACAGTTTACAAGCCAAAGCAGTCTCAGTCAGTTCTAAACAAATATGCTGATGGATTTTGATGTTAGAGAACAAGAGGGGACAGATGTTTTCACTGGTGGAAACATTAATATTGAAAACGACTGGTATTTTGGCCAGAAGCAACAGTTTAAACACGCAGCTTTTCCCTTCACAAGACATTGATTTATGGACTGGAGTGGTGTGAATTACTTGTGGATTATTGTGATGTTTTGATCTGCTGTTTGGACTCTCATTCTGACGGCACCCATTCACCACAGAGAATCCGTTTCTCCACATCTGCATCTTGGATGGCCCGGGGGTGAATACATTTCTAGCAAATTGACATTTTTACTATTTCTTTAACGCACACTGTAAATAGTTTGAGCTCACTAAATGTTTAACTTACAACCTGAAACAACCTGCAGTAATAGGTTTATTGCACCTTTTCAACCGCTTTGAATGTAATTATTGATGCAGAAAATTGAGTAGAAATAACAGAAATTATTGTGACAAGTGAAACGGATGGACACAAAGATGTTGTGTGGTGTAGAGAGCTGTACAATCAACAAAAACTCCAGGGAAGCCCTTGAAAAAGCGTACAGGTCCCTAAAGAGTTTGAGCAGCACATTTTTCCACCCTGCACTCCAATGACCACACACTCGCCAGACTAAGATGTTTCACTTTCACACTCCTTATTTAAAAACCACACAGAAGCTGACAAATCATGGCCACGGGGGAGAAAACTAATTCCGCTGCATCTCGGCACACTGGAGCAGGCATCTGTTTCTCGCACCTTACAGCTCGGCGGCCTTTACCGAGTCCATGCAACAAATACAATTATCAGCCGGCAATGCCTCGCCGCGAGCTTTGATGCCCAATAATGGGCCTGTGCGGCAAGATTAACTTTGTTTTATGATGCAGAACATGAAGTTATGAGGCCTGATTTTACTGCCTCCAACACTGTAATTATTAAGGAAAGGTAAATCATGAAAGCAATGATGATGACTTCAGTGAAATGCCACTAGAGAAGTTCTGTGAGTTAATTCTTTTTGAAGAGAGCAGCTTTCACTGCTAATGATAAATGGGAGTTTGAAGTGCACTGCAGTTCTGCAGCTCACAGAACAGAATTTGTGGAAAACTTGCTCAGATTGAATTATCAACGGCCTATATATAGTTAGAATATATGTGTGTGTGTGTAAAATGTTTTTAATTTTATTTTTATATAATTTTGTTAGATTTTTTTATATATACAGTAAATACTGTAACATAAATCCAATGTGATGTTTGATTTGATTAGATTTTTTTCTGTATTTATTTGCAGTCTCTTTGTCTGTTCTCAAATTTGTTTGAGATTCCAGAGACAAATTACCAGTTCGATAAAGTGTCTGACTGCCTATCTATAATCCATCTGAATAACAAAATTGTGTTCTGTCTTATAGGCTTATGTAATTCCGAATATTTCTTATCGCGGGCAGAAGAAAAATGATACTCGTTCGAGCCGCTCTTCTTAAAGGTCAGTTTCAAATCTGTGACCATGAAAGCTTTTCATAACAAACCCTTAACCATGACGGCAGTGCTAGAGACTGAAAACACAGTGAGTGCTGTTGGGACACGTCTAATCAGTCCTGGAGCCTCCATGTAATTACTCTGGGACTGCTGTACCTCATTCCTGTGGCCTTGTTGAAGACTGCGGCCCTCCGTTTGGGGTAGATGGGGGAATGATTAAAAGGGCTTTTTGTGCTCTATGGAGCAAAGCTAAATCAATCCACATTGATGTATCACCAGGGTGTAATTAGCATGAGTCTACAGAGCAAAGCCGATAATTTAGGTTGATGTGAGCAGGTGTGCCCCATCTGAACACACATCGATGAAGAATGGCCTCTACCTCAGAATCTACATACATTACTACTTCTTTGTGCTAAGACTGTCCCTCGTCACCCCTCAGCTGGGTTATAAACCCACTCTTGGGGCACGTAAACGCACCATACTTACCATCTTAATTGACTACAAAGACTTTAGTTTGAAAGGAAGTTCAGAACGTTTCGCCATGTTCCTTGTTTTTTGCCGTTATGCTTAATCCCATTTGGGAGTTTCCAAAAGGTAAACAATATATTTGAGTGTATGAACTCCATAGCGTAGGTCTGGGCGATATGGCCAAAAATATTATCACAATATTTCCCCCATATGCTACAATAAAAGAAAACAAGAAAAGGAAACAAATAGAATACAAAAAGAATAGAGAAGCTAATGTTAGTTTTGTTTTTTGTTTTTAAGAAAACAAGCAGTTAGTAAATGAATGAGTGCAAGTCTAAAAAGTCTTTTTTTAAAAAAAGAATAGAATTAGAATAGACAGTGCTAGAGTTAGAGGGTCAAATAAAGATGAAAGAGATGCGTTTTTAGCCGATTCCTGAAGATGGCTAAGGACTTGCTCGGATTGAGTTGGGCAGGGCATTCCACCAGCAGGGAACATTTAATATAAAAGTCTGTGAAAATGATTTTGTGCGTCTTTGGGATGACACAATATAGCACTGTTCACTTGCAGAATGCAAGCTTCTAGAGGGCACATAAGTCTGAAGTAACGAGTTTTAGGTAAAGGGGTGCAGAGCCAGTGGTGGTTTTGTAGGAAAACATTAATGCCTTGAATTTTATTCGAGCAGCTATTGGTAGCCAGGTGTGACGTGCATTCTTTTCGGCTCATTAAAAATTAATCTTGCTGCCACATTCTGGATTAATTGTAAAGGTTTGATAGAACTGGCTGGAACACCTGCCAAGAGAGCATTTTAATAGTCCAGCCTGGACAGAACAAGAGCTTGAACAAGGAGTTGTGAAGCACCTTCCGAAAGAAAAGGCATGATGATCTTCTCGTTTTATCATTGTGGTCTGAGAAAGTCAGCTGATTATCAATCATAACTCCAAGGTTTCTGGCTGTTTTTGAAAGAGTTATGGTTGATGTGCCTAACTGGATGGTGAAATTGTTATGAAACAATGATGGAACCACAAGCAGTTTTGTCTTGGCAAGGTTGAGTTTAATTTGATGGTCCTTCTTCCAGCAAGAAATGTCTTTTAGACAAGCTGAGATGTGAGCAGCTATTGTCGGATCATCAGGATGGAATGAGAGGTAGAGTTGAGTGTCATCAGCATAGCAGTGATATGAAAAGCCATGTTTCTGAATGACAGAACCTAGTGATGCCATGTAGACAGAGAAGAGAAATAGTCCAAAAACTGAGCCCTGAGGCACCCCAGTAGTTAGATGTTGCGACTTGGACACCTCACCTAGAAAAAAAAAATAAAAAATAGAAAGTATATGAAGTAGAACTCTACACTTTCTGGATTATGTGTTTATGATTTAATACAAATTCATCATCAAAAATTGTGTTCAATGAAATGAATTAATGAAACGTGATATCAATATTTATCACAATATTAATTTACTTTTAATGATTAAGGTAATACTCTCCATAAAGTCTCCATATGTCTGTTAGACCTTGAGAATGAACATAACTTATTGGTTCACAATTAATGACAGAGTGTCTACTCATTTTAATAATCCATTTTATTTTTTATGGATTCTATGCTTTCTGATTCAAAATCGAAATCAGTCTTTCAAAATCAAATGAAGTGAAACTGTAACAATTCATTTAAAACAATTTTTTTTTGTCAAATCAAATGCTTCACAAAATAACTTTATAAATTAAAATATGCATGAAAAATAAAATATCTTGGTCATATGATATACCTTAAGAATAATACTATTACTACTACTTTGAGAAGTACATTTTTGTACGCAATTTTAATATATTTCTGTCATAACTTCTTCGATTGGGCATAGGTTGTTTAGAAATTGGGCTGATTTTCTTTTGCAGACCTGGCAACCATATTTTTGAGACAAAACTGCGCCATTCGCTCACTTTTTTCCTAGCACTTTGGTATTTTACAGCTGTTGCTACTCATAATGATAAGTAAGCATTCATTTTAGTTGCTAAATTGTTTGAAATGGATGTTTTTAGTACCAAGAATGAGCATTGTATTTGTGAAGAAACATTATTTGTAAGCGAAAGCAGCACCTTTTACGCTTTAAAACACTTCCTCAAGCAATCAAAACAAAGCATTATTTTTGCAGTAAATTATTTATATCACTTGTATTCTGTTTATTTGTAATGCATTGTTTTTCTTGGGTTTCACGGATCGCACAGGAATGCCAGAGACGCCAGGGGAGTGTTGCCGCTGTAGGAGGTGTGCGGCTAAAGCAATGTTCAAGGAGCAACACAGAAACATACTCACATTAGTGCTGTTGCCAGGGAGATTGATAGTCCCCGTAGAAACGTGGCTGGCAGTAATCAAGGATGTGATGTTCCCGCATGCTAGAACAACACTGAAATCACAGAGGGCAGAGAAACACAGCATTATGCGGCTACAGTGGCGCTTTTCTTTGGGTTCAGGGTGCTGTAGGGACAGTATGATTTCATTCCTTTACTGCTGAATGATTCAGACACACTTGTACCGGAATGCTCAAACAACTCATGACTAGAAATCATTAGGCAGGTTTATTTATGGACACATTTACGCATCATGGCAATTCAAAGTGCTTTTTTAGGTAGATTTTGTCTGTTTTTACAGTAAAAAAATATAATACTACTTAAAATAACATTTTGCTTGAGAGACAAAATACATTCACATGAGAAGCAAAACTGTGTAAGATTGCTTCTGAGAATATAGTGTGAATTAGGTTTATTTTTCTTACCGCACTGGCAAATTGTTGTTCTTGTTTTAGGTGTAAAACTACTTCTTTGTGTTCTTCATGCTCTTCTTCATATTCTTTGTATTCTTATTCTTCCTTGTATTCATCTTCATATTCTTCTTAGTATTGCTCTTCATACTATGCTTCTGTTTTGTATTCTTCATCATATGCTTTTTCTTCGTACTCTGTATTCTTTTACATATTCTTTGTTCTTTGTATTCTTCTTTTTTGTATTCTTCATATTCTTTCTTATATCCCTTGTATTCTTCTTTGTATTCTTATTTTTCATATTCTTCATATTCTCAGGGTTTGTATAATTATTTTCCATATTCTTTGTATTCTTCATTGTTTTCTTCCTATTTTTTTTATTATTATTCATAGTTTGTATTGTATGTATTCTTCTTTTTCTTTGAATTATTTTTCACCGTCTTCTTCATATTCATTGTATTCTTCATTGTCTTTGCATTCTTCATATTCTTTGTATTCTTTTTTTGTATTTTTTTTCATATTCTTCTCTGTATTCCTCTTTGTCGTCTTAATATTCTTTTTCATATTATTTTGCATATCATTTGTGTGATTTGTATTATTTATATCCTTCATATTCTTCTTTTTGTATTATTTGTATTGTATTTATATTTAATGAAAGGACAAATATGTTTACAATGTCGTAAAAAAAAATAAAAAGCTTGTATATTGTTTATGCAGATTCTCAATAACATTTTATAACCTTAATTTTCAAAACTAAATCCAGTGGTTAAAAAATACTTATTCTTTTACATTTTTTATGTATTACTTACTCATACTTTATCTATGTATTCTTTAATGCAAATTCTCAAGTATATTAATCTTGTCTTAAGGATGTTCTGATATATTTTCTAAGAAACAAAGATATTTGTTTTGCAGTGGATGATTGTCTCTTTCAATATTTTTATTTATTTATTTTTTTGGTGATTTTTTTTTTTTCTGTCTTATTGATCCTTTAGCATGAAAACACAATTTCCTATAATTGCTCAGTTAATTGCTCTGTTGAAAGTCTTAAGCCTTAACCTTTAAACACATCAAAACATCAGATTTTTCCTTATTGAATAATAGCTCATATGCAATTATTTGTTATGTCATGACTCAAGCTGATAAATGAATGAAGGGGTTTAAGAGGATGCGATAGATTGGAGGGGTCTAATTATCCTTGAGCAGATGGCAGCCCTCCAGAGGTCAATAGACTAGATGGGTCGTTTGATTAGACACATGATGCAGAAATCACTAAATATCCCACAATGTTTAGGGGCTGTGTGGAAAATCAACAAAGCCAATGAGTTCATGAGGGCGCGTGTTTTATGTGTGCTTAACATTAATCTTGATCTTCATGGCACACTGGTGATGTATTTTAAAGTTACAGTCACATTTATTGATTTTATGGCATGAACAAGAGCAGAACAGCATTTGAAGTATGAGAGAAAAAAGTCCATATCTGGCTTATTCTGCAAAGCTGATCTGCCCATATTTTATAGGTTGCTCGATCATAGCTCAGGAGCAAAATGGAGTTAATTTCATTAAGTATCAATTTCAGTGTCTCAGATGATTCTTTTAAAATCATGTAAAGGAATAGTTCACCCAAAAATTTGAATTTGAAAAAACACTCACCCTCAGGCCGTCCAAGATACAAAGTTTGCTTCTTCAGATTTCAAACAGATTTGGTGAAATGTAGCATTACATCACTTGCTCACAAATGGATCCTCTGCAGTGAATGGGTGCCGTCAAAATGAGAGTCCAAACAGCTGATAAAAATGTCCCAATAATCCACAAGTAATCCACACCACTCCAGTCCATCAGTTAATATTCTATGAAGTGAAAAGCTGCTCATTTGCAAGAAACAAATCCAACATTAAGACATTTTTTAGCTTCAAACTATTGTTTTTCAGACTAAAATGCGTGTCCTCTAGCTAATAATATTGCTTCATCCATGAAAAAGTTGTCTTGTCTGAATCAGGAGAGAAATATGCACAGATAAGGCACCATTTACAAGCCAAAACAAAACTGTGGGCTGGAGTTGCTGTAAATGTAACTGATGCTCCGTAAAGCACACCACATGCATCTCACCTTTAAAGAAAACTGCATTTCACAGCGCTTGCTTACACTTATCATATTCCACAATAATCTCCACATTTGAACATGAGCACAGTGCACCTGTTTCTCCTGCTCTCTGTTTCTGCACAGCGTGTGAGCCCACACACGGCCGTGGACCCGTCTCAGTCCTCACGCTCCATTAGTCTCGGCCGGTGACAGCTTCCTGTGCAAAGCAGAGGGCCGGAATCCATGGGCGTCAATTTGTTTTTTAAAAAGTCCTGCGGAGTGGGGTGGGTGTTTGCAGACGTGCTGATTTTGCTGTCGTAAAATGTTGATGGATTGGCTCTTGAGTATTAAGTTATGCACAGACAACTGAATGTGATATTTTCACTGCTTTGACAAACAGTTTGTGCATTTTATTGATTTACAGTTCAGTCTTTACTAAAGAATTCACTCACTCCCAAATCAAATTTCAACATTCATTTCAAATGTCCAAAAAATCTTTTAAACAACAGTATCAGAAGCACATTTAGTGTCATCTGACAGCTTTATCACTACACCTGTCATCTGCTAGTCTTGGAGTTTGTAGGTCAGTGGATAAATGTATTGATTAGCAGTCAAGTGGCTGTGACTACACAACATAAACTTAGTAAAAACGTTTTTTTTTTTTTAATTGAACCAACATAAAATACACTTTTCATTAGTCTATTTAAGTTGTCTAGTAACAGTGTCCAATATTTTCCCTAAAATGTCATCACAATAAATTATTACATCTCTTAAAATCACTACAACTCATTGTTTCAACATCTACTTTTTATTTTATTTATTTATTTATTTTTTTTGAGTAATGCTCATTTCATAGATAGTGTTTTGTAATAGCATTTATTCTAGAATTTTATCCTAAATGCAAACAATTTTACAATACTTAAATTTGGCAATAGTATTTGTGGCTAGTAGTATTTCCCCTAAAATGTTGTGGATAAAATGTAATTTGATTGATTGATTGATTTATTTATTGATTGATTTCGTTTCATTTTTTGGACTCCTTTAGTTTGCCAGGCTAATTTAATAGCTAGCATTATATGTATATATGTTTTTTTGTTTGTTTTTTTTTGTTTTTTTTTAAATACAAACTATTAAATAATATTTTAATTTGTTTAGTATTATTTTTCAACATTTTCCACTACAATGTCATGGGGAAAAAAATATAGTATTTTATGTATCATCATATTTCATGAGTTATAATATATTTTTCCTACATAATAATAAATAATATTTTACTTTGTCTAGTACTTTTTTCGTCTTCTAAAATGTAAAATCAACCAAGTATTTTATCATAGCTAGTATTTTACCCTAAATGCGAACAATTAAAAAATATTTTCACACTTTTGTATAATTGAATAAACTTGCAGCTTGCATTGGAACATATTTCCTTCGCATAGTCTCATTTATTCATTATCACTTTTTTTGTACATACCTTTTTTTTCTTCATATCAAATTAATATCATATAATATTATACGATATAATATATTAACAAATCAATCCATGTGACATAAAAGGCATTCCAGTAGCTCCAGGTAATGGTTTGATTTTTAGGGAATGAATGAACTAATAACACTTGAATGCGATGTAAACCGCTTTAGATAAACACGTCTGCCAAATCCATACAGTAAATATAGTTGGAGAAAGGCACAGTTGTAGAGTATGTCTCCGCTGTAAGAGCTTTTGCAGCGGTTGTGTTCCTTCTCTCTGCTTCCCGTCGATTATCAGCATCATCCTTTGCTTGTTTATGTTTGTGAGATGTCAGTCCCCCCCGACGGACCCATCGGACACACAACGACAGCGGGAGGAAGAGCCGTTCTGGGGCCTGATGGAGAGGAATACAGTAGAGCAAAGCATTTCCACCAGAAGTCCCTCACGGAGCCCTGCACTCTGACAGCCGAGCGCTCGTTTTAACCTCGCGCAAACACTCCGCTTGTTCTGAACGTATCTTCACGACTGAGGGAGTCTTTCTGACAGCTGGTAGGAAGGGGAGGGAGCGTTAAATGGCTGCCACGGCGGATCCGGTGCCTGCTGAGCAGAACCATATTTTGGCATTTACTTGTCAGGCGTATACAAACTCAGATAACACACCTGGACAGAAATTGCAAAGGTTTGTTTGTCCGGAATGAAGTTTGCATGGGATTTACTAAAAAACGGTCTCTTGAAATGACCTTTTGGTCCTTACAAAAGCAAACAGCCTTACGGATAGTGTCCTTTTGTTCCTCCTGTACGACCTTCAAATTGAAATGAAAGGAAGAGTCTGCTTATTGTGAGAATTGAACAGCTATTTCCTCGCTGAAATCCCATCTTGTTTTAAAAATATGGTTTTCCTTTTCAGAGCACTGTAAATTACCATATGGCCAAAAAATAAATAAATAAATAAAATAAAACAAATATATTTTAAAATATACAAAAATGACAAAAAAATTTGCAAAAATATATTTAT
>SCHK01445015.1:3629-18268 GCA_004124795.1 Poropuntius huangchuchieni | reverse complement strand
TTTTCTTTGTTCTGTTGAATGTGCTTAGAAGTTAAACTTTTCCGACTGCAAGCGTACACTTCTGCCTTAAAGGAACATTTTTCACCTTTTACAGCAAAGCATCTCATTTCACATCTCTTCCACCATATTTCTACTAATTAAAAGAGCAGAAAATGAGATGAAAAGGAGAGCATGAGATAAACTAAGACAGCAAAAGCAAGTTAGAAAATGTTTGACAGCGCTGCTTTGTGATTCAAAGCACACCGTTATCTCTAGGTTATTGACTGCAAATGTCAGAGGGGAAAAGAGGGATTTGTAAGCAAGTAAGACCCAGTGTGCTGTTGTGCAGGTGGGCATGTATGTTGTATGTGCATCTAGAAAGGTTTATTGTAGAAAGTTGGCCCAAAGGCATTTTAAAGGTATAACACATAGATTACAGAACACATGCTGTGAGGTACGCACACACACTCAGCAGCAAGTCTTCAACAAACACTTTTAAACCGTAATGTCACATCAAGGTCGGAGCACTAAATGCGTCAACATGCCATTTCGGCCAACA
Organism: Poropuntius huangchuchieni; assembly: GCA_004124795.1. NCBI lineage: Eukaryota > Metazoa > Chordata > Actinopteri > Cypriniformes > Cyprinidae > Poropuntius > Poropuntius huangchuchieni. The sequence continues at coordinate 17,730 of SCHK01445015.1, read as the reverse complement.
CTCACTCCCACAAACTGAATTAAGGCCAATCCACTAAATGTCACAATGTGGCCTTAAATCCAAAAGACCATGCTTCTGGTCACCTTTGTTGTGTTGGTCATGAATCTTGCCCTGGTCTAATTCAAAACCTCAAATAAAAGCTGAAGATTGCTCAGAACTTGACTTTCTCATAGACCTCTGTGCGCTCTTGGTGGAGGACTTTTAGGGTGAGTGCTCACTTGTATAAGAGTGTTGCCAGGGGAAATCACTACGATTGTCATGCATTGAGAGCTGCTCTGGCATTTAAAAGGAGCTCCTGAGACCGACGACAGTAACTTGGAATTTTCAATCAGCTTCTGAAATAAACTCTCCTCATCCTGGCAACGGAGTCAAGAACTCAGCCTTCACCCTGCGCCGACCTCACACTTACACGCACACACTCCGAATCTCACTCTCCTGTTCTCCAGAGGAAAGTGGTACGATGACAATGGCCTATATTCAAACTCTCTGCTCCGAAATCTGAGACTTCAGAATAATTATGATTAATATACTATGCTTTGAAGATATCACCTTATTAAGTATTTTGGGAACGATTTTGGATTTTTATTCAGGTAATCTAGTGAGCACTACAAAAACTATGTCAGATGATTTCATCATGTGAAATGCCACGATGATGGTTTGCCAAATTCCCTTTTGAACATGATTTTGCTTTATGATTCAGCATATGAATGTTTGATCCGGAGTCCATAAATGGTTCACCCAACCCATTTTGTAATGGGTTAATCATTTGTTTCACCCGTCTCATGCCCTGGTTTAATAATATGCCAAATGTATGTTAAAATTGCACAGACATTGCATCAGTGTTGTCAATGCATACTGAAAAGGACCAGAAATTAACCTGGGGATGAGGCTCAGCACAGAGAGTAACAAAACTCCCCCAAGAAAGCAAGTGATTTTATTTGGAAAATGTGATTGATGATTAAATAATTGTTGACAGATTGATAGAATTGAACATTTAGTTTTCTTCTTTTTTGTAATCTGTCTAAACCTTGGGGTTGAATACTTATGGCAAGCTATTTGGATAGGTAGATTTCTTAAAAAAGTCAAATCAAAACAGTTAACCTTGAATTCAGTGCACTGAACCAAACTCCCAGAGAACCAAATGTCAGCAATACTGTAGTACTTGCAGTTCATAAGGGTCTAAAATCTTTTACAAGAAACCGCAGGCAATTTTTTGTTGGTGCATCTTAAACTTTCAAACACTGGAAAGTTAAGAAATTCCTATTATCTATTAGTAAGCAGCACAGGAAGCCTCATTCTCTGAGGTCAGGCTTTCACAGTGGGTTTGTAGAGCCAAAGATCATCACCATCATAATGTAATATCCACCCTAGTACATCAACATAGCTAGGGAGTCTCATTTTAGTAAATAAACACCTTACTTTTCAATCTTGCTGTCCTCTGATGATTTCTTTAAATAACAGGTTGGTTTCTCTACGACTCTAGCACCCTGCTGACACCATAAAACTCCACAGTGGTGCTCTGCCCCATCCATGACCCCTCTACATCACCTCAAGGCCCTGACATTACCCTTTTAGAAAGCATGGGGGCAGGAAGAAGGGAATGAAATAATTCATAGACTCTGCTACACAACTATACACAACTACAATACACCAGACAAGAGATTGAGAATTAGAGATTGCTAACACATTTGTAAAACTGATAGTTCACTTAGAAATGAAAATTGTCGTTATTTACATGTTCTTGTAGGACTAGTTATCCATTAGTTGTCCATTTTTCACACAAGACTATCATACAAATTCAGAAGACTTAGAATACAGTGTACGAGTCACATGGACCATTTTTATGATACTTTAATGGGGCTTTCGTGTCCTACAAATCATACAGGTTTGGAACAACATCAGCAACCTGTGGATTCTCCGCATTGAATGGGTGCCCTCAGAATGAGAGCCCAAACAATCACAAGAAAGTCCATCAATTACTATCTTGTGAAGTGTGTTTGTAAGAAACAAATATATCATTAAGGCATTTAAATTTTTACTACAGCTTCTGGCCAAAATACCACTCCACTATTATCTGCAGTTTGAACTCTCATTCTGACGGCACCCATTCACTAAAGAAGCAAGTGATGTAATGTTAAATTTCTCCAAATCTGTTCAGGTGAAGAAACAAACGTATTTTGGATGACCTGAAGGATTTTTTTTTTTTTAGAATATTTTCATTTTTTGGCTGAATTATTCCTTCAAAGAATAATTACAGACTTTATTTCAAAAAAGCACCCCAGCTACTCTGACTCTGACATGCATGGCCACCTCTCAGCCCACTGTGGCAGAAACTGGAGAAGTTGCAGATTAGATCAGAGAGTTACTCACTCCAGAATGAGTCATTCAGACCACATGGCAAGAATGCCAACACGTCACATGCCTTTCACTCTCCACTGCCCCTAATCAAGAGCCCTGTTCAGCAGATGGGTGGAGGCAGGGGGCTTCCCACGAATAGAGAAGGGGAATCGCTTAAATGAGATAAGCAACAGCATGGAGGCCCTTGGCATCACTCTCTAATGAGAGAGAATTGAGTCCTGCAGGCTTTATGAGAAAACAGCTTGAGGAAGACTGAACGGAGAGGTTTTTCCAAGACTTTTCCAAATGAACTGAGGGGAGTAAATGCTAAAGGTGAATTAACCTTAAAACCTTGGTTTCAAAAATAAGAGCTATAGTTTATTCCAGACAAACTGTTGTCGACAACTAAAAAGAATAAAATACACAAAAAAGAGATGAATGTAACAAGTAATTATTATTTACAGTACAATATCTCACCAGATGATCAGGTCCTTGACTCGGAACTTGTTACAATAACTATATATAAGATGACAATAAAATATTATTTTGTATATTAACCTAAAACTTTGACTGTGAAAAAATAGTGCATTACAACTCCAGTCCTGAAACAAGACAATCACAGCAACAAAAGTCATTCGAGGTCATTTCATCCAACAGAAGCTGTTGCGTTTGTATGAAATGAGAAAACGTGAGTCTGAGGTGTGATATTAAGACATTAAAAGTAGTGGCGAGTTTATGTATGCATAAGCGGGCTGATATACAGCGGTCTGACTGTGGGATGATGCAATTGACCAATCAGAATTAAGTATTTGTAAAGATCCGAATTTAAGTGATCGTTATAAGCATTATGATTTAACTTGTGACAGTTTGGTAAGAAACATGTTTAGTTGACAACAGCTATTAAAAGTTTGGAGTATTAATATCTGAACACGGCACAGAACAACATTTTTTGGAGCAGAAATGTCAGCTTAATTTAAATCTGCCAACAAATGAGCTGTATCAAGAAAAAGCAAAATGGGACGACTTTTCTATGTTTCAGTAATAGCATTATTTGTGCCTTAAACGACATAATTCTTACTCGCTTTATATTTGTACAAGTTACTGACCCGTGTCTTTGCAAATGGATTCAAAAAATTCATGCATAATTTGCTTAGTGGATTTTAGTGTTTACAAGTGTATAAATGGAAGAATATTTACAAAATAAGTAAAAATAGCTGTTTTATTTTATTTTGTGGTTGCATTTGCTCTCAGTTTCATAAAATCATGCCTTCAACTAGATATATTGGCAAAACTGTAATGAGGATTTTTTTTTTTATTATGTATTCAGTAGCACTGTGCCAACTGCAAAATGAACTAGACATGATTGTCTGATGGCTTTATATCCTAATTTATCTTCGCCGCAGAGACATAGGCCTGTTTACATAAAATGCAGACACTATTGCAGATTACAAGTTTTTGGCATGGAAATGCGACCACATTAAGAATAAATCAACTAAGAAATGGTTCCTCAAAACACATTTATTGTTGCATCTAGTCTTTTATTTAGCAGACAAGACATATCTGAGGGATTCTACACTCATTTATATGTACAGCTGGTAGGCTTCAATTCATGGCTACAGTAGCTATTTTGAATATCAGCATTTTTAGTATTCAACCTCAATACATGTCTTTACTGTAAATCTGAATGAGCTAATTCGGTTTACTTTTAGATTATTTTTGTCATGTGTTTCCCAAGAGCACTTCAAGTGTGGAGCTTCTAAGAGCAAGCCTGGGGCAAAAAAAGCACTGGTAGATATTTCGGAGGGTAAAAATCTGGGAACACTGTTTTTGTCACATTATAAGACTTTAACAGTCACAACAACACAGACAACCTACTAAGATAAAATCACAATATAGAAATAAAAAATATCAGCACAGACTACTGTTGTAGTCTTCACAGTCTCAGCCAAATGCATCTGCATTTTTGACAAATGTGCCACAAGTATTTTCCAAAGCAGGTTTAATTAACCACCTGTGCAGGATATTTACAAAAAAAGAATACATCATAAAGAACTCTTACTTATCTAGCAGAGTTATTAATCATCAGCGTTAAACATATGGCACCTTTCATTGCATTCCGTTGTAATTATGGTGCAGATTATTTTTCATTAGGCATCACTCCCATCACAGATGGAACAAGCACATATTTTGAGCGTCATGAAGCTAACAGTACTTTATACCACCACAAATAACTCAGGAGAAGGATTTGCCATCTTTACAAATGGAATTACAAAGATCTAAAGCTACAAATTGCTTATAAAACATCTTATGGAAGTTTAGTTTTAACCATATTAAATGCCTGGAGGTTCTTACCATGTTCAAATCCCTTTTCTTTATGCTGTTCAGCCCAGGATGAGCCATAGTTTTTTACTGTGGTATTATGGCTACAGCAAATGCTGGCTGCAATGTATTCAGAGTCACAGCGTGATACCTACTTTCTGTTTGAGGTTTGAGCCAATGTTCCTAGAACACAGTCTTCTGCCTGCATGACTGACCTCCACATGACCCTAGTTCCTTTCTATGCATGTTTTCTCCCATTTTTTCAGTTTGGGACAGATGGCTAGACAGACATACATAAAGATAATGCTTATCATACAACATTCCGGTAAACAGAGTAATCAATGAGGTGCATAAGGGTGCGAGAAAAAGCAACGCTACTGATGCAACAGACCTTGAGAGATACTCAGGGATGTACTGTAAATAGAGCATTAACAATGGCAACTTTATGTGGAGAATCACCAAGGATGATTCACATCTCAAGGATCAAATTTATCGGAATAGTCGAAACATTTTCAATCTGAATGACATTTTCCTGCAATGTCCTGGTGGATTATACATGTTGTTAAGAGATCTCTTAAGCCCTCATCAAAGAAATGGCCTACACATAATGAGATCCCTTAGGTACTGCAAACACATTTAAAGGGTCTAGAGGGTGTTGGAAGCACCAGAAGCTACAACAATGATACATGTCTTGCTTTAGGTATATATGACCTAAATTACACATAGACACCGTGGACCCGCTTCTTAGTGCTTTCAATTGAACATAATAATCTTGTAGTCAAATTGTTCAGGGTACCATTTTTTGCTGCCAAGCAGCAAAGCCATAAACAACCCTCATGTTAGACTGAGTGAAAAAACTCAGGCAGCTTTTTGTTTAACGAGCCACAAGTTAAGCATTAACTTTGTGGAACATGAGAACGTGTTACAAACAAACCAGAATAACAAAGAACAACGTTCAACAGCATTTAATTGTTAACTTTGCTTGTCTCTGAGCATGTCACAAAGCTGACACTTTAACACACACTAACTGCTTCCCCTCCAGAGAGACTAACACAGACGCTCTCTGATCTGAGAACAGGGGATCAGCGCGTCTGTCAGGAGCTGTGGAAGAATAAACAACAGGAGCAAACTGGTTTTGAATGATGAAGGGGGGCAAAGGCTGTTATGTTGTCAGAGGAAATGGAATGTGCCGATCTGCCCACATTTCCTCCTGCTTGTTCTGCTGAAAACAAAATATAACCGTAGCCTGGGAAAAATCATGGTGTTCATTTTAAACATACAGATGGGCATAGCCGTTTGGGTGAGCATGGCCTCTTCTGCCTTTTATGAGGCGGTGAACTGTTAAATTATCATTAAGATCGAGATATTTGGTTGTGCAAAATTCAGAATTGAAGAATCGGCTCTCTTTTAATTTGTGAGGTAGAACTGGAATTGGCCACCTTCTGCAGAGCTTAACTAGAATTTGAATGAGGAAAAATCAACATGCATAATGTATTCTGAGAAATGAATATGTTTTCCATCCTCGTCCAGAAAAGTTCATTATAAGTTATCAGTTTGTTTAACTTCAAGGCTTTTTAAACTTTTTTTTAAAACCTTCAGACAACACTTTGTCAAGCCAGCTTTCAAGCTAAATGATATTTAAATGAATTTCTTTACATTCCAAATTAATTTAAATGTTTATAAAATTAAGGAATTTAGTTGGAATTCAAAAGGCTCTGATTGGTGCTCTGAGGAAGATGCTGCTTTACGATCCACCTCGACCAGAGCTTGCGTGTCAGCACGTTAAAAAGTCAAGACAGGTGTCTCAGTGCAGCGATTGAAGGTAAACAAGTGCATTGACCAACAACTGGCAATATAATTATTGCTGAAAAGCCAAACAAAAAACACCAATTACCAATTCCTGTCAGAGCTTAGTCAAGTTGTTCACTCTTCAACATCCAAAAAGCTACAGCTCAGCTGGATCGCATAAAATGCCATCTTGCTGTTTTTTTTCCTCAGACACTTTCCATTTGGCAGATGACATGAAAATGTATTTAATCATTGGACCGGCCTCAACCCAAAGCTTATAATTTAACAGCCTCTGTTAGTCTGACATACTTTCTCAGAAGAAAATGTCTATCTGCTAAAAGTCCTCGCACCACCTCAGCTTCTGCATTAACCCTTCTGTCTGACAGCTAGTTATTAGCTCATTCTCTCCGATTGACCAGTCATTTTGAACTCTCGTTTTTCATTAGGTCCTCACCAGGCTTTCTAATAGGTCTGGTGGCAGATAAGCACACAACTCTAGGTTTGAAGCACAGCAGGACAGGATATGACAGTGCAGGCTGGGGCCCTACAAAGTTTCAGTGATGGTAGGAAAAATCTCATATGAAATGCCATGGAAGCCAGCTGGCCCATAACAGGAAACCGGTCCTGATAATAGTTATTTGTGCAGTGATAGGGTGTAGGGCTGAGAGCGCACTCCTCTCAGATAAAGGCTCAGGGAGCACGGCCTACTAATAGTATCGAAGTGTGGAAAAAAGAAGGGGTGAGTAAGGATGGCAGCGCTGAAAGCAGAGGAGAGGAGAATGAACTGTCAGCGAGCTGCTCCATCAATAGCACAGTGTTGTGGGAGTTCTACAAAAGGGCCATAAGGGAAATGTGTGAAAGAATTGTCAATACCCTCTCTCCACCAGATGTGGGAACACAATCTATAACGCCATCTCAAAAACACAACTCTTTCTTCTAAAAAAAAGTGTCTGTGGTGTCCTGCGAGAGTGAGGATTAAATTGTCATTTTGGCATGGAAGCTGAACTCGCTGTACGGTCTAAAGCAGGGTCAGGGCCCTTAAAGCACAGGCACGGTTTGGAACGCTACCCCGCTGCACTCAGAACCTGTGACTCACTCTGACTGAAAGAGACTGACTGGCAGTGCTATGGTTGAGTGACTGTGACAGGATATTTTTAGGTGAAGCCAGATAAATCAGATACATTTCATCCTGGACGCCCAAAGTCTTGATTTTCTTGGTATTAACAGATATTTCTAGTGGAATCTTAATTAATATTCCCTCTTGGGAGCTTCTCAGAGACCACTTGAAGTATGAAACAAATCTGTGATAGCCACTGAGCTGAGGACACAATGATATATGAAGCATAAGGATATAAGGTCTTTTGGTAGGAACTGACCTGTTGTTTGGAATTCCCTATCCTCTGCCTTCATACTGAAGCTACTTTTCTCTCTTTGAATTGCTACAGTGGGATCCAAAAGCCTGAGATCACTTGCAAAAACAAGCTAATATGTGACCCCGGACCACAAAACCAGTCATAAGTAGCACAGGTTTATTTGTAGCAATAGCCAACAATACATTGTATGGGTCAAAATGATCCATTTTTCTTTTATGCCAAAAACCATTAGGATATTAAGTAAAGATCATGTTCCATGAAGATATATTATACATTTCCTACCGTAAATGTATCAAAAAATAATTTTGCTTAGTAATATGCATTGCTAAGGACTTGGTGATTTTCTCAATTATTATTTTCAAAGTTTAAATGAAAAACAAGATCTCAGATTTTCAATATAGTCTAAAGCTTTTGGACCCCACAGTATATATTACAATGCTTGCACTTTTCTATGGAATAATAACAAAAAAGGAGCTTTTTGGTAAAAACTCTATACCTGCTAGAGCAGAAGATAGATTCAAGCATGTTTATCTGTATGCTTGCAAAAGGGGTTCACACATACACCAACTGCTAAACTCATATAGAGGGAATGATTAGTTATCTTGGCAGCGTTTTATATGAAGCCCATAAAATACTGCTTTCTCAAAGCCTAAGCCTTCAGCTGGATATATTGAATGCAAGACTGCCACATGGTCATTGTTACCAAAAGCCATTTTTCTCCTGGTTTCTATTCCTCCGTTGCTCTCATCCCTCTTTCCTCCTCTTCTTTGTTTGTGCTTGACTTGTTTTCCCTGGTGTTCTTATATGATTACAGTGTGCGTGTTTACTGCAAATACGGCCCATCTCTATATTTCGAAGAAAAGTGCAGAAGTCTTGTGGATATTGTGTGTTGTCCCTTTATTTCCCCTCACATCCTTCTCTTCTATTTCTTTTCTTTCACTCTCTCACGCATGCACCGCAAGTATTCACACACTTGACACCCAGGTAGGTCTCCTGATGTATGCCGTGTACCTAACTATGTGTGTGTGCCAAAGCATCAGGATTATTTCAGGGTCCTCTACATCTGCCTTTCAAATAGATTATCTCACTCTTTCTCTCGCCATCACACACATAGGCAGAGCATCTATACATATTAAACATGCATGCACACTACATAACCACAGATGGGTGTATTACTGAATACACAAGGGCAATCCATTTCATAGGTGGATAATTGGACCTGTCTTTGCAGAATAATTATAATCTAAATCATTCCAACTTCAAACCTGCCACTCGAGTGCCTTGTTTGTGTGAGAATATGTGTCTGCGTGTGGCATATTATGGTAGTGTTGATACCGCGTATGTGTGTGTGCATGCGTTATTGCATGAGGGCTGGAATTTCATTTCAGCAAACTCTTGATTATGAATGGCTGGACGATGCCGCAAGGAATTACTCAGTCACTTGACTGTCCGAGTCTCATGACAGCTAGTGTGTGTGTTATATATGTCCCTGTGTGTGAGGGAGATAAATGGAGGATTCTGAGGACCACACCCGACCTGACAGAAAAACAGCTTCTATCCTATCACATAGATTCAGGTCATGTTAATGGAATATTCCAGGTTCAATGCAAGATAAGCTCAGTCCACAGCATTTATAGCATTATGATTATTACCATAAAAATGAATTTTATCTTGTCCCTCTTTTTATCTAAAAAGAGCAAAAATCTGGGTTACGGTGAGGCATTTACAATAGAACTGAATGGGGCCAATTTGTAAATAGGTAATCCTTTCCAATAAGGATGCATCTATTAGTTAACAACATTAACATGAACCAACAGTGAAAAATACTTAGAAATAATTCATTAATCAATGCTAATTTCATCATTTACTAATAAATTATTAGAAGTTTAGAAGTATTATTTCATTTTTAATTAATTTTTTTATTTTACATTTTTTAATTATTTTTTAATTGTATTTTTATTAAACAGTATTAACAAAGATTATTAAATACAGAACCATGTACTGCTCATTAATGTTATTGCATTAGCCAATGTAATGAGACCTTATTGTAAAGATGTCTTAGATATAAAATGTCTTACTAACCATTTTGTGTTTAAGTTATACTGCAGTTTTATAACTTTATTGCCATGACAACATCAGACTTGAATAATACCTACAGAAAAAAAATAGCATTTTTGTAAATTATTTACTTTTATTGTTCGTTTGTTTTTTTTAAAAAAGGGACAAGGTTAAATTATTTTTGTGGTGGTTGGTCATCAACATTATGCCCACATTATGTATTGAATCTGAACACTGCTTTATTAAAGCGTTCTCCCTGCAAACTTGTTTTGACAGAGCTAATCAAGCATTCAGAAACCACATGTCCTTATAACGAATCTCTAACCTTTCCCAGCTCTATTTCAAGCCTAGATTTACTATTGTTATATTTGACAAATCTGCCAAACCCTTTGGGTCTTGAAGGCTGCGAATAACACAAACAGCTGTAATATTATAAGCCTCTGAGCAAAGGTCTAAGTTTTTCATGAGGGCTCTGAACCAATCGCCATGAGGAGGGCAGGTTCTGCTGGTCGGGGCGGAGTTTTCTTGACTATTTAAAGTGCGGCGGTGCAAAGTGTTAGAGAATCCAGTGTACCTTGGAGGACACGTAAGGGGGAGGCGAACGCGTTTTGTTTTGGAGACCTTGCGGGATACACGCAGCGCAAGCACCGATGGAGAGAAAGGACCATTAGCCATAGTCCAGGGGAAATACGCAGGTACGCGTCCGTTCAAGGTGTTGTGAACTTATTAACAAGAGCTTCGTGAGCAGCTCAACATTGACTCGCCCTTTGCCTCTTTGTGCCGCGCTCTGCGCGACTGGCTTGTTTACGCGGCCAGGTGCGCGTGGTTTATTGTGTTGTGAGGTGACTTACTACGGCTGTGTACCTAGACAGCATTTTTGGGCGCGTCAGAATAATTCCAGTCCGCCTCTCTAGCATGACACTCACATAATCCTTTTGTATTTCAGAAGCAGTATTCCATGTCTCTTCTCTGCCCTGTTATTGATGGGAAACCAACTGGACCGGATCACCCACCTGAACTACAGCGAGCTACCCACCGGGGATCCATCGGGCATCGAGAAGGACGAGTTGCGTGTTGGCGTGGCGTATTTCTTTTCCGATGAGGAGGAAGAGCTGGACGATCGATCGCAGTCGGACAGCTTCAAAGACAACAACAGCCCGAGCAAAGACGGTCCGGTTGCGCTCAACGAGATCGAGTACTCGGCGTTCTGCTGCCAGGAATGTATATACTCCAAACTGCGAGAGAACGAGGACCTGAATGTTTATTCGGTGAAAACTTTATTGACCATGTGCAAACCCGGGGATCTACTGGAGTTAGTGGCCAACGCACAACCCCCGCACTGGGCGATCTTTGAAGGGGAGGACCAGGTTATTCACCTCTACAAGGGGGAGATCCGCAAGGACAGCTTGTTTGAGATCAGCTGCGGTCGGCAGGGCAGGATAGTGAACAATCGGTACCGCTACCGACCGCTGCCAGCTGATTTGGTGATGCAGAACGCGAGCGGGCACGTGGGGCTCAGCAGCGGCGAGATTTGCTGGACGAACTCGGAAAGTTTCGCAGCATGGTGCCGTTTCGGCAAGCGGGAGTTTAAAGCGGGCGGGGAGGCGCACTCGGTCGAGCAGCGCTACTTTCTGAAGGTGCACCTGTCCGAGAGCACCGCGCACACGCTCATGTTCCGCAGCCTGGAGGAGATGATACGCGAGAGACGGCGCGTGGACGCCAGTGGCATTCTCAAGGAGCTGTCGCTGGTGACCGGCAAGGAATGAGCGCTTGGGACTCTCTGCATGCCTTGAGCAAGGGCTGCTTACCTTTATTTCAGGACTTTGGGAGGGTTGTGCGTATTTGTGTGAACATGTTTTGGCAAAGACAACGCCCCTTTTGGTTGTGCTGTGAGAACCGATGGCCCCACTAAAGTCACCCTGTACCTTTAAAAAGGAAAAAGATAAAACATAAGGTGAGCCCTCATCACAGATCGCCCATGAACCGATACAGCCCCCTCAAATTCGCACCCGAGCCCTGCTGCGGCAGATGGTGACCACGAAGCGTTCATATGTCTGTGGCAAGCCGTTTGGACATTTATTCCTTAAGACTAACTATCATTTGTTTGTGCTATTAATACTCTTCATTCTCCATTAACTATTCAAACAGTTTCTAGTATCTATTCCAGTTGTCCCAGCAACATTTGAATGGATACTAGTAGCGTGTGTATTCCAATTGTTACTAGTAACATTTTAATCGCACTAGTAAGACTTATGTTTGAACTATAAAGAAGCCATTCTGACTAGTCAGTACATTTAAGTGAAAAGGCAAATGTTACTAGTGAGATGAAGAATGATACTTGTAACAGTTGAGACCAATAACAATAGCTTCTAGTACCTAATGAATGGTTACTAGTCAAGCTGAAGTTTAATAGTTCATATCTGAACCACAGATCCTAAATGTGTACCGTGGGATATTTGCTTGTCATTTTTACAATTGTGACAGTTGAATGAATGAATTAGGATAGTGAACTCAATAAAGACACTAGTCCCTATTGGACTACTCTATGTAAACGAAGTACTGGTAAAGTTAAAGGAATAAAGGTGAAACAGCTTGCCACATGTCTCTTATTTGACTGAACTCCAGAGCTTTATTATTAAACGTGGAGCTCCGTTATTGCGCATCTGTCCAGCTGCATTAGTTCCTCTAAACCCCCTACAGGCGACAACACACGAGCCTTTGTTTTCATTCTGTTATTAACAAACGCAGCGAACATTCGTCTGTTTTTGGAGTCCATATTTTTGTATTTCAGTTAGTACGTTAAAAAAACTGTTTTTATTTAAATAAACGTAGATTGCCCTATGAAAATTGCGTTGGTCTCTAGCTCTTTTTCATACTGTTTTGCCTACGTACAAATGCGATAAGCGAGCACGTGCTGGCTGAGCTAGCCTCACGCGAGTGCCTAACCGATGCATTATAATTCACACATCAACCTTCTGTAGCGTTCACAGTATCGACCATCATTCCTTCATTTGATTTTTGATGGATTTATTTCCCGCCAGCAGGGCAGTCGTTTGTTATCATTGCTGCATTAGTATGCCTTATGGGCAGCTGTTGATGCATGGAGACTCTGTCCTTTTGTTCCTGGCTTGTTATGGTCCATGATCATCAGCAGAGTGTTTTTAACTTTGACTCAAAGGAGACACTTTTTATTCTATATTCCATCTGTTACTTTATTATACATATCAAGTTTATGACTGTTCCGCTTGTGGTCCAGAAGCCATACATCCAAATTAACTGCAGTCTCCAGTTTTGGCTGCTAGGTTTGCATTAAGTAATGGGAGAGCTGTGTGTATGTATGTGTCTGTGCACATCGACGCTCTCTAGCACCAGTAAATATGGTCATGCTCTGTTTGTTTTCCTATTAGAGGCTGTAGGCTGCAGCTGGGATCATTTATGCTTTATGTTCAGTGGGGCTTGATTGGCCCGCAGGTCTGTGTGGCTGGACCCTTTACAGAGCTTGTGCTGGCCAACAATAACAAGTCATTCTGAAAATCAGTTTGTATAAAGCAAGGCCGAAGTCCATTTTTAGAAGGGTTACCTTTGTGCTGCAGGTTATGGGTTTATGTCCATGAGCTGCGTGTTTATGGATTTACACACCGAATAGACAATCATTTCTGCTTTTCCTGTTAATAATCTAGTTGGATATTTACTAGATTTAGTAGGCTAGTTTCTCATATTTCGCTTATTCATTTCATATTCACTCTTTACTGCTTACTCTTTGTGTGACTATTCCAGGTCAGGCTGTTAATCATGAGTCTACATCATGTTGTTGTGTCAGGTGTGTCAGTTTGAGCCGTTAATATGGAAAGCCGGGTGATTGTGTGAATGAAAACAAGTGGGACAGGTTTCTAACGGTTGGGAAAGATGTCAGTTGAGTTTATAGATGTTACAGACTTGGGCGAATTCACTAAATGACTACAGCAAATTTTACATCCACAACCCAGTTTAACTAGATGATTAATGTGATGAAAGAGTTTTGCATTCAGTGAATTGTTAAATTAATTATCACTCTTTTTAGTGCAAATTAACTCAATTTTCACAGAAAAGAGGCACATTATGTTATTTGTCTGGCACAAATAATGCGCTTTTACTGCGCATGGAAAACAGGCATTAATAATGTTATTAAAAAAACAGATTAATATAAATTATCTATTCATTATGGCATTATTCAACAAACTACAGAG
>SCHK01445009.1:0-14345 GCA_004124795.1 Poropuntius huangchuchieni | reverse complement strand
AGTGTCAAATGATCCTTCAGAAATCATTCTAATATGCTGATACAATTATATTGCTATCAATGTTAAATATTTATTAATATATTTGTGGAAACAGTGATTTTTTTTAATTAATAAAAGTTCAAAAGAAAAAGCCACACAAAAACATAAACACATACATAAGCCTTTTTTGTTAGCATATGAGTAATATTGTTAGCATATTAGTTATTTGCTGTGCTATTGAAATCTTGAAAGAATCATGCAATACATCAAACCTACACCACTGCTTTGGGAACACTGTGATGGTTTCTTTTCCTTGGCTATTTTTCTTTCAATAAGATCAACACTGAGATGAAAAAGTACATAATGAGCATGGTGTTAACCCATGTGTGTTTCAACTGCTCAACCTTTACAGGGAGTGCAACTGAGAGCAAACCAGCAGTGTTTGTGTTGACAGCCTTTGAGCCAGGCTCTGCCTTCACGAAAATGCTCAGGGCACAAAGGAATCTTCCCCTCGTCTGTGTACACGCGCCCCGTTCTAAAGTCTGTCAGGAGCTGAAGGTAAATTCAAAAGACATCCTGACACATACTGAGAAAAGCGGTTTTGATGGGGGAAAAATGGACCACTTTGCAGTATACAAATAACAGGAAAAATGTCAACAGAACAGGCAAGTCCGATGGGGAAAGAAAAACAAGCTAGTTTCAGATTAAATTACAGGAAACAAAACATGAGCCTGAATTACTCGAAACCCCCCCTTCCCTACAAAGACTCAAACACACCGGCGAAATAAAAGATGTAGTCAATTCTTACTTGGATGGCTGAGAAATCTAATCAAACAGTTAGTTTGTTTTGCAAATAAACCTTAGCCATCGACATCATTCCTTCCCCCTCTTTTGCCGCCGTCCATGTTTAGCTTGCAATCATTGCCGTGCCCGCGAGCTCCAAACACATTCTAATTCAGGCGCCAGCAGCAGGGGTCAGGCCCAGTGATCCTCAGGGCGATGAATTTATTCACTTAATCTGGGCTACACCTGTAGGTCACGCCAGGGGAATGCTAATCGCTCTGAGGGGAGGGCTGTCCGGCTCCTAATAGTGATCATCTGCATCTGAGGCCCATTCCCCTGGGTCCAGGGGGGCTGGGGGCCATCAGCAACAGCCCTGTCAACAGGGAGGCCAGGTAACCGGTGGCTGCCACCGCATGTCTTCGCTGTCTAATGGGAGAAGGGCCCTTTCTTGATCGTTTTTGCTGCAGCAAACGCTCCTTTCTCGGACAGAATAATTTGTTCCCAATTTGCATGGTCACATGTTTTGGAGGAAAGGCTCAGGGACTTGTTGGAGCAGGTGGCATTCAGACCCGCTGCCAGATGCAGCTCGGTTTGGCCTTGAAACACAACAGAGAGAGCCACTTGCAACACATCTCCCCTTTTTTTTTCTATAAAACAGAAATTGCAATCACCACTGTTTAGGACGTTGGCAGCCATCCCTGCTGGTTAATATGCATGCAAAATTTATCATGAAGATCAACAAAAGAGCTTGTTTTCCCTCTGGTTCCTGCTTATTTTCCTGCAGCAGTATGGTAGATCAGCAGCAATAAAAAATATTTCATTCAAAAACTACACTCTACCATCTTAAAGGGACAGTTCATCAAAAAAAATAAAAAATCTAATCTATTACTCACCTTATTGTCTTTCGAAATCTGTTTGACTTTTTCAGCTCTGGAACACAAAAGATGATATTTCGTGAAAAACGTCTCTTCAAACTGCTCTTCATCATTCTTCAAAATATCTTTTTGTAGCTATTTTGGCTAGATGAAAAAATGCATACAAGTAAATATAAGAGATAAAATGCATGTGCAATGCAAAATACAAAGTAAATCACATAAAAGCATCTACTAAATCATTAACAGAGATTTATAGTGCAAACCATTTAAACAATCTATACGTCGCTCCTGTAGTATCCTGTCACCACGTCAAGACGCAATACCCACAGACAGACCCTTTGAATCAGTAAATCAGGTCCATAAAGGGCCTCATATTTTCCATCAGAGCCGTGCCGGTCTGGACAGCCCCAAACGGTTTGTGCGTCGCATATATGACACCGAGCCCTCAAATCCTCAACAAGGTGCCCAATAACTTGTGAGCGGGAGCCAAATGACTACAGTATATGGCAGAAGAATAAACATTCTCTCTTTAGCCCGAGGTCCCACTTTTCATCTGTCAAGCATGTTTTAATAATTAATCTGTTTAATACACACTCAGCATCTGCCGGAGACAACTTGAAGCCTTCCACTCCAACCAGCAGTCTCCCACTGAGGCTCCGCTCTGAGTTAAAGCATACAGGCTGAATTTCACGAACTGGATTCTGCCTCCCAAAACGTTTTGCGCTAACCGAATGAATCCTTAGCATGTTAGACACACATATGGATGCCTCCCCTGTGTGTACTGTATGAGGCGAATGGAGAGAGTGTAAATTGAATGCATTTCTTTTCCCCATGCCATAGAAATGATGCGAGATTAAGCCCATGAATATATACATGGGCCAGCGGTGACCTGTCTGGAGATCACTGATTTCCCAGTGGGCCCAGGCTGACACGGAGGGGGCTCGGGCCTTGACGAAGGTGGGGAAATCCAAGCGCAGGTCCAAATTGAACTTAATCTCATTGCTCATTGTGCTTAGGAAGACATGAAATCACACAATGGCCCTAATCGACCAGGAGCCATCCGCGGAGACTTCCGCAGGCTTCCCTTGCGTCACGTTTACAGTCGTCATGCTGAAAGAGAGATGATTAAGATTGCAATTTTTCTCTCAGGAAGCCTTTAATATTGTCTTCTTGAACAATCAGAGGGTTAATGTGGAACAATCACAAACCAATAAGGCTCATCCGGCGTGCCCATCCTCGAGTAATCCGGGAAGATCCTTTTCCAGTGGCCCTGGGTGGAGGCGGCATTGCGCTGAAGCGCGTCTCCACCATCAGAAGGAAGGATTCAATCAGTCCCCCGGGGTTGATTACACCCTTCTCCAAGTTTGGGCTCCGCCGCTAACAGGTGCTTCTTATTACGTTGATAGGAAGCCGTCACTGAAATGGTCATTAGCCATGTGACTGACATGGGCCTTGCTGAGCTGGCTGTGCTGGGAAACCTCATCCTCTGTGATTGAATGCCCACAGGCGTCCGTCATAGACTTCACTCTGCATTCTGCCTCTGTAAAAAAAAAAAAAAAAAACATTCAGAATTAAAACCACCACGTTCACCAGTAGAAGCTATTTTCATCATGAATCTGTGCTGTGCCAGATCGGTTAATAGCGTGTGCTTATATTCAGAAGATACTGTGGTAAAGAATATTTTTATACGTCATTATCATAAACCTAAGAGAGCAGTCGCATGGAGAGAGATAATCAAAACTGATAGGATCGTTTTTTTTTTTTTTTCCTATACGCCCTATATGTAAACTCTGGCTTTATGGCCCTTTGATACGTCCAACAAACAACATCTGGGGCTTGATCGTCTCAAAGCTACACAGAAATGTTTGGAATTTAGAAAAACACTGAGACATGAGTACACTAGAGGTTCTATAGGCCATCGTGTACCAGGAATGTCCTCATTATGGGTGGCAGTTATGGGTTTGCTTACCGCTGCGCATCTTTTCAGGAAACCAATGAAACCATTGTGACCTACAACGCGTTGGCCGCTACAAGGCTGTCAAGTCCAAAAATAATTAGGCATCAAGATGAGGCCTTTTTTTTATTCATGTCAAGGAACTCTGGAGACTCTGTAATGTAGTTAACATGCACGCATCATGAATTTTCATCACATCAGAACACGGGTACAAGTGCGCGCAGCAGAACAGAGCAACAGAGCTACGGAGAGGGCATATCTTTTGCACACATTGCACTGGAGCTCCGCAATTACATGTACACATTATAGCTACCCATTGCCCGATACAAACCTGTTTCTGTTTATCTAGCACCTACGATAGGCCTGTTAATTAACATGGCTGTTATGTGAATGGAGCTGTTTCACGGTTTCCCTGCACTGTTTGTTGTCTTGTTTTTCCCACTATTGTTATGACAGACAGGTGGGCCATTATACACAAAGCCGAATTTCCCATCTGTCAACCTTTAAGATGCTTTGCACATCAAATGAGTCAGAAGTTCTACATTAGGGTGCCTGTGATAACAGGGTTACGCAGAATTCTGAATTAAAGTATTGGCTCCCTTTCATGGATTGAATTGGCAATGTTCTCCAGGAAGTTGAATTGGAATTTTGATAGGAATCATAGGATAAGGAATTTTCTGAATTCTATAATTAAAAGAAATTCAACATGGCTGATCCACCCTGGCCCATGCAAGTTATTTCATTAAATATGATGGAACACATAAGCTACATACACGTTTCTGTAGGTGCCATCTATCCATCCATAAACCTTCACACTTCTAGGCTTTCAATTATTATTTTTTTTTTTGCTCAGCCAGTATTCAAAGCTGAATTCATAAATTTGATTGGTTGTTATATGAATGTAGCTGTTTCACAGTATGAATATGAATGTAGCTGTTCCACCCTGTTCCATGAAAGATAATTTATTAAATATATAAGTAATATATAAGCAAAATACAAATTTCCACTTTTAAATTTCTGGCCTTTAAAAACATTTAAAAACAAATCCCTTTAAACAAGGTTTTGCCAAGCCAACATTCAAAGTTCAATACATATTTAGTCATTTAAACTTTCATTAAATTTTTTTAATCAGTTAAAATGAGTTTATTTCTGCATACTGTTTTTTTTTTTTTACCTTAAATCAATTCAAGATTTTAAAACTGGAATGTAGAAGGCATTCTCAGTTGTAAATGCAGCACAACACTGTGTGCAAATCACTTCAACCATTGCAAAACCAAAAGCAACTCTTTACACGGATCAGCATTTACAAGGTTAGTATACTCTAACTGCTTTTCTATGGAGCTACTGTAATTATACACACATTTGAGTTTCACAGCCTTTTTAAATGGCATTTGTAATAACTGACCACAGGCTTTAATGTGGCCATTATAAGAAATGGGCAGGGACTATTAATATTTTATAGGTTTTTTTTTGTTCTACCGCTAGGCTGGCCCTCACCTCCACTGACCCTTACATTCCATTCAGCAAAGTGTCTGATATTAAAAAGATTGCTTTCATGCCTACCTAAGTAATATCATATGCTTCACATCAGAGCATGCTCCGGCTAGCCGAATTCCCAATGTATGGCAACTCGACTGACTCAACACGGCATGCATGCCTGTGGTCCACACACTCACTCTCTTTCTCTTTCACACACACAGATGGACACCCCACGCTCCCACAGTCGCTCCCAGCAGCACTTACAGCACGCAACACACTGTTTTTCCCCATTTACAGGAATGTCTTAAATTGTTTTGATTGTATGACCCTATTTTTTGATCAGTAACAGAACCTCTAATACAATTTTTGGACGCATATTTTAAGAGCTACATTTGACTAGGCCCACACTTCCCACCGAGCTCAGAATACAGCAGCACCGATAGTTTTATCACCCTGTTAAAAGGCCTTTATATTGCTGCAGTGAACATGCTCAATTACCCAGACTCCCTGGGGCGTGGGGAAAACACACATCAGCTGGGCCTGATTTATTTCACTGTCCCACTGAAACCCCAAATTAAGAGACACCCTCTGTAACCAGCGAGGTATAACACAACAGTCTGTCTGAGAGGATGTCTTCATTATATTAGCATCATCTCTTGACTAGCACTAACAGTCCAGGCTTGAAATAATTCCTACATGATACATCCCATTTATTCAATGATCTTCAAGACTCACTCTTTTTTGTTTCCACCAGGGAACAATGACATCCACTTAAACCACAGATCATGTAGCCTAAGTCTATTTAAAGACCCCATTTTGTGGCTTTTAATCCACGTCGGTTACCTTTGAGGTCATCTACATTTACGCATTTGGCAGATGCTTTTATCCAAAGCGACTTACGTTGCATTTAAGATATACATTTTATCAGTTCATGTTCCTGGCAATCAAACCCATGACCTTGTCATTGCGAGTGCCATGCTATAGTGTTTTAGCTAGATGGAAAACAGACCACAACCGCTGATGACTCCTGCTCTTACAGGCGTATGCACATCGTTGTTAGGGATATAAAATATATATTGGTTATCATACAATATCAGAGATCAGTATCAGTCGATATTGGATATTTAATTGTACATGCTCATTTTCCCTCTATTTACAGATAGATTACCTTTTTAGTCATCTAATAACTTTGCTACACGTCATTTTTAGCTGACCTTAAAATATCAGTTTTTCATACTGTACATCATAACGTGAATTCAATTGTAGCATTTAAAATGACTGATTTTAGTTTTTAGTGACTAATTTATTCAAACAAAATAGTATTACATTTTATTATTGGCCATTTATTGATTATTGTTTTAAAGTATTATTGTCTTATCACTATATATATATATATATATGAATTAATTATAGGCTATTGGCTAATTTAAATGAATTGACCAACCCTTTAATATATCAATGTATCCCTGTTTTTAAAGGAAATACTGTACATTAACACAGGAAGAAAACTCTGCTCGTCAAGCTGCTTAATGGGTTCCTAAGTGCAGCTTTCCAACTTCCAAGTTTACTGGATGTATTACATTAACCGTGAATATCTGCTAATGACATGTTAGAAAACTTGACCTAAATAGCCTTCAGGGACACCAAGTTATCAAGTATCTCATCTACATAAGCTACATACAGTACAGACCTTAAAGTTTTCACAGGAACGCCACACGCTCAGATGTGAGCGGTGCAGGAACTCAGGGTGTGCTCTATGACGTGTGGCCAAAGGAACATGTGCACAGGGACGCACACACACCCTTGTGATGCGGAATACATTTCGCGGCACTTTGTTAGCTTGCCAAGACCCTGCAGCTTCGTGCCATTCCTGCCTTCATTACAATGCTCCGGTGTCTGCTGTCATCTTCTGCATCTCTTATGGCATATTTATTGATTCTTATTAATAGACTCTTGACTTAAAGTGTGACCCCATTAGATCATTCTATCTAAAGGCAGTCATGAGACTGCTCTGGTTCCCAGGAGAGATGCCAGGACCCGTCAGTGCTAATCAGCTGGAGTTCACAGCCAGCCAAGAGGGGAAGGGGCGAGAAGGAGAAGAACAGAGAAAGAGTGGCGGAGGAGAGGTGGATCAATGAGGCCTCGGTGAACACAGACCCCTGCTTAGGGAAGTTGAGAAATTATTCCTGTTTCATGATCACAGCGGGACATACTGTAACATGGACAGCTTTCAAGACCTGCTGCTGAAAGAAGCTACACTTTTCAGAATTGCTCAGTTTGCAGCAAATATCGTGACATAGCTTTACTTTTCTGCCTTTATATCAAACTGAAAGACACTGTATATTACTATTTCCAAAATAAAACTCCACAAACATAAATGTTATTTAAGTGTAATAGAAGACTTAAGTCCTGAATAAACTGCATTTATGAAGAAACAGTCTATATCAGCTAATCTACAACGTGTTTGCCATTAAACATTTATTTTTGCACCAAATACACCAAATGTTGATGTTATGCTTTATCTGCAAAACGTCAGTAATATATCTCCCCATGAAAAGAACATTTCTGATCTCTCTTGTCCCTTTTTCTATGTACCATGTTTTGGATGGAAGCAGAAGACGTTGCATTTTAGTAATAAAATCATTTATACGATCAGCCTCCATTAAGATTTGCACAGTGATTACAACTCACACACTTCCATTGAGTGTGTGAAATAGAAATACATATTTTGCATCCAAATTATGCACATTAATGGGTAAATCAATTAAAACAAAGTTAATATAATATTATCAGAGTTAAGTTAATAATATCAGCTTTGTTAAAAATATGTTTGAGGAGGCTCAGGTGGTTGCAATTCCCTCCTCTGACTGGTTTATTGAACTGCTGAAGCACTCGCAAACATGAATATTCATAACAATAGTCCTGGTGCTTGTGTAATAATCCTATATGCAAATATTTAATATAACAATTTTATTTAACTGTATACTTTAGTTACTCAGTAACAGCATTTACTGCGCAAGATACCTATACATATTCCAAGCCTCCTTAAATCTTCCATCCCAAGCAAAAATGTATATGCATAAGCAGAGTGGGAGTGTTTTTTAAATGCAGATTATAATCAATGCATCTGTCTGTCAGACAGGATTGCGGCATTGGTGCTGGATAACGTGTTTTTATGTGTTGTTATATGCAATGACAACACCTGGCTTGTTTCACTGTGATCTCCCCATCACTTAGAATGAGCACAGCCCAGATTTACCTCACATCTGTCATTCAATTGCTCAGGCGACTTCACCAGTGGGGGTTGCTTTTCACCGTTGTTTCCAGAGAAAGTCTGTTCATGCATTTTCTCTTGCACACAAATTTTTAGTTCATCATAGTAATTATATTCTGTATATACTGCACTGTATGCAAATTGAATGTCCAGATGAAAAACATGCCAAACTGTACAGTATGCAATTAGGATGCTTTGCATTGAAACATTTTGAAGCAAATTTGATTATTTGATCAGACTGTCAAAAATGATTAAACTAAATATTATACTAATTAATAATATTTAAACTAAGACAATAACTACACACTATTCGCTAAGTGATTTGTTGAATCACAGTGAGGTCATGTGACAACAATGTAGCATACAATAGTTTTTTGTTGTTGTTGTTGCATATGCATAAAAAAATAGTAGTCATTATACTGTACACTATATATTCATAAGTAAACTAGTACTCCATAAAAATACTATATTTTTCTGTTCTTCTGCTCACTGGAGACTAGCTGTGAAACCAGCATGCTATTTTAAGGTTCGCTTAACTAGAAAGTGCAGCTTTCTGCATAAATGTAGCTGTCTGATTTTAGTGAACGTGAGTGTGTGAGTGTGTATGTGTGTGTGTGTGTGTGTGTGTGTGTGTGTGTGGTAAACTGACCTGTAATATGGTTCGTCAATGCAGTTGACTGCCTTTGTTGAATCTCTCTGGTGAACGTGTCACATCAAATGCCTTCATTATCTCCCTCTGTCATTATCATTCAGCGCTGGTACTTTAAAACACTGTGCTCTCTCTGTCAGTGGCTCAACAATATGGAATAACAATTCCTCCCCTCTCGTTGCTCTTCAAACGCTGCTCTTTTTAAATAACAGATGTCTCACCTGAAGGAGGACAGGAGAAGAAAGCCTCTCTCAAGACTAATGAACGCTTTCATGAAAGTGAGACAGACCACCAGAATTGCCTTACCTAAATCATTCTCAGCTCGATCCTAACCCTTTCACACATGGCATTATGCAACATCCTGTCAGCAGATTATATCTGAGACAGTTGTTTCAGCTTTGGAGGAGTAAAGTCAAGATAGAGTCACAAGGTTTTACTGTAGGCAGAGATGCCTTATTTTGAGAGGGCACCAGTGGCAAATAAAACATTTAAATATAGATGGTACAATTTCAAAATTATATTCCTATCCCGAACCTATATATTTTTTAATATACATACATACACATACCAAGTACACTAGGGTTTAAAAGGCTGGAGGGTCAGTAAAAGATTTTTAATATTTGAAAGCTGAGCAAGCTGAAATATTGTGAAATATTGCAATTGAAAATAAATATTTTCTGTTTTTCTATAATAATAATATATTTTAAAAACATAATTTATTCCTAAAGTGTGATGGCAAAGCCGAATTACTCCAGTCTTCGGTGTCATATTAATCTTCAGAAAGCAATTTGGTGCTCAAGAAACATTTCTTGTTATTAATGCTAAAAATGTTGTGTTGTGCTGCTTAATATTTTTGTGGAAACAAATTCAAAAGGGCAGCATTTAAAAAAAATATAAATACCTTTAATACCAATTAAATGCATCCTTGCTGAATAAAAGTGTAAAAAAATATTGACCTTAAACTTTCTTTTTGGAAGGTATATAATTAAAAAATGTAACCATTTACCTTTATATTTGAAAAATATATTCACATTAATTGCATCAGCTTCAGCGATCACAATGCATTTTCATACTATCAATGTACCTTCTTTTGTAACGATTGATGACAATATATATTTTCAGTTTTAAGCAAATATGCAACTGCGTTATGAGCAAATCTAACAGCTCATTTATGCACAGCTACAGTCAAAACAAACTGCAATAATTATGCAATTTAATGATCAAGCATCCTGCATTGAAAAATCCACCTGAGGATGAAGATAATGCTTCTGAGTGATATTATTTCTCCACCTCACAATCCACTGTTGAAAGTATCGCACGGTGTAAAACTCTCTCTCCCTGACCACTTCATCACCAATACAGGAAATTAGCTAAACTACCGACCACTCTGGAGTCACAGGTTATGACTCTTTCCTCATTAAAGGCCTGGTACAGCGCTCTCTCTCCCACACAGCTGAAATGCAGGTGTCTAATAGCACTCCCAGCTCTCAGCACATGCATCACGAGCAGCTGTGGATGTTGAGAGGAGCAGGTCCATCTCAAGAGGACCTAATGCACCGTAGACCCAAAACCGTAGGAGGGAAGGAAGAGTTTCAGCGCGGCACGCCTTTCCCCTCCATGCTATCTGACAAAGAGGCACAGAGAGGCATTCTCCTCCCTCGATCTCTCAAAGAGGATAGAAATGTTGGCGGTGAAGGTGATAACCCTTTTGTTTTGTCTGTAATCCATCACACAGGCTGTCAGGCTCAACAGCCACGGCGGGCTCCACAACAGCCCTTAATCTGACAGCTTCATGCAGCAGAAAGCAAAGCGTGGAATTAGATCAAAGTGGAGGGAGTCAGTGGCGGATTGATGCGCTTTGCCATCTTGTTTGTATCTTCATACTGGCTGTGACGTGTGGCACGGCTGGAACTTTAAAAGTGAGGTGGCTACAGGGAGGCCTGCTTCTGGGACTCCCTCTGACTGACATTAATGCATGTTACCTTTGTAAAGGTAGAGACTGACTGACACGCCAGATTACGCTAAAGAATATTTAACCGGGTGTGTTTATGTGTTTGTGTTGAGAGGGATCAGAAGATGACAGCTGCTCTCCGTGTGTATCTCCATGCATCATGGCCAATTCACGTGAAGGCGGCAGGGCTGCAGGGGGCGTACACTGCAACACATTAAACTCGGCTGTAATTAGTTCTTCAGCCCACAGACGAGAACAGATGAGGTGATTTAAGAAAGGGCAACGGCTGAACTGGCTGAGCGGCTGGAAACTTATATCACGTAAAGTGAAATTTCAGAGCATCCGAAGTCTGCGAGAAGTAACACCTACGCAGTTAACACGATATCTAGAGAGCAAAGTGTACTTGCATTTCATATTAAACGTAATGTATGCTTCTATACCAATACATACAAAAAGTCTGAGAACACATTGAAAAATTAGGATTCAAATTCTAACTTCAACCTGGAAATGGTTCAAATGAGAAGTCCAAATGGAAGATTGTACATTCAAATAAAAATAATATAATAAAATATAATATAAACGTTGCATTCAGTTAGAAAAACACAAAGTACTGTACAAGCATTTTCAGTAGTGGTCTCAGACTTTTGGAAATGTATTTTACACAATATGTACTTAAATTCACTGTAAAGTATTCTAAAAAATAAAAACCCGCATATAACTGCATAATCAGACAATCGCTCTCACTAGCTGAGAGGATTTCTGTACAATAAATAAACGCAAGTTTTTATACCCCTGAGAGTGATAAACNGACAATCGCTCTCACTAGCTGAGAGGATTTCTGTACAATAAGTTTTTATACCCCTGAGAGTGATAAATGTCAGCGAAACACCTAAGATGTAAACAATAAATATACAAATCC
Organism: Poropuntius huangchuchieni; assembly: GCA_004124795.1. Taxonomy (NCBI): domain Eukaryota; kingdom Metazoa; phylum Chordata; class Actinopteri; order Cypriniformes; family Cyprinidae; genus Poropuntius; species Poropuntius huangchuchieni. The sequence goes on along the minus strand of SCHK01445009.1, from coordinate 2,482 downwards.
TTTGCTTTGGTAGATGCAGAATGCCGTGAGGGGTGTACAATACAACACAAGATTCCTATACGAGCTAAAATTCCCAGTCCTCTGCCTGATTATAACAATACCTTAATTCAGTTCCAGCCATATGTCTGCATACCCAGACATATTGATACAACAAAATGACCCTCTAATTGCAACTTAATACAAAACATATCCTGGCCCTTCTGCCTCCAGGTCAGCCCAGCGCGCTTGTGCGGCCGGTTAAAAATATTCCGAAAAGATTAATCTTAATCACAGGTTTGGGCCATGTGTGGCTCGGCATATCCTTCTCATTACCGAGCACGGATGGTTGCTACCTGACTTCTCAGACACAATGTTCCCTACTCCCGCTTTCAAAGCAAAACACAGGCGCTACATTCGTAATAAAGCACAAACCTGTTATTCCAATTGACCTTCTTCACATCAAGCTGTCAATGATCTCAGTCTAGGACTCAAAGTTTCACTCATTGAGGCAGACTTCATGGTAATGGGCATTTGTTTTAGTATATGGCCTTTAGGAAATGGCTGCAGCATTTGGCAAAAACGCAAATGATGTGACAGGGCATTTAGCCCAAGTGCATTTAAAAATAGTAATGGCGAGACAGCCGCGAGCGCTTATGGAAATGCTCAAATGCTGAGGCATCCACTTGTGCTGCAACTGTTAAATCCCATTCAAAATTATAACAGCGGCTGATGGTTCAGCTCGTTCCGATTGCATGTCATTTGACCTTTAATTGCAATGAATGTTGCTGAACCTGTCAAATGTCTTGACATTCCTGTACGTTTATGCAGAAACAAATGCAGCAAAAATGCTCAAATGAGGCCCCGTTGCCGAATCCTACCAAACCAGGCCCAAACAAACAAGGATCAAAATATGCTGTTTGGAAACAGCACACTACAGCGATATATGGACAGATACTTTATAGCGAGGACGATTTCTCCTGCAGCTCTCTCATTATGTTTATGTCTAATGTTTATGAAATGAGAGTTACACGTGATTGATTTAACCATCTGTACACACTGTACCGCTCCATTAGTGTAACTGAGCTTGCCAGCGTGGATTATTGGGACTGAGCTGTTTATGAGACGGATTGAGAACGTTGCAGTTTACATCAATTTGACTCCTTCAGATGTATCATGAGCCGATGACCCTAAATGCTCTGGCATCTAGTTTAATTCCATAATTGGCCATTTAAGAACGTGTCAGTGGAAGACTTTGCTACGTCTGCAGAAAGGTGTTTAGATTTCATAAGTACTGAAGACTAAAATACAGGGTTTAGAAGAATGAGGTGTCAAAGGCACGCATGTCTGCAAAAAATGACTCATAATAAAATAAATACGGCATGTTGGGCTACTGATTTCCGCACTCTTAGAAGAAACTTTTAGAGCAATAAAATTTTTTAATGATCTACACAACTCCCAACTCTTATGCTAAAACATTTTTTGAGTTTGTGTATTCTTCTAGACATCACTGGAGGCTTTTGAAAGTACGAGTTTGTGATGCCGTGTTTCCACATCTTAAAAAGGCATAAGCTGCAATTGTCTGATTCTGAGCACCATATCATTAGTTCTTGTTAACCAAGTGTTAATATCCCTGCCATTTCAAAGGTTTGTTCGCTCCATTTGGTAAAAACATTAAGGATGTCTTGGCTGTCTCTTGCTACGGAGAGTCATGTTTAAAGACACAGCCAAAGCTAATAAACAAACCATACAGCAAACCTCAGCTCATAGTTTCACAGCTTTGGCTGAAGGTGTTAAGCCAACTCACAAATGTGTGAATCTGCTACAGCTTTACAGTCTTTCTCGTTTTCTTTATCAGTCTAAACAGTACATAACAGTGTGTTTAACAGCCTGATCCCATGAGGGGATTATTATTCTGCTCTGTGGTTCTTCAGAAAACCATCTAAGATAAGGAAGACCAAGGAGAGTTGTTTTCTTTCAACATCTGTAAATTGTCTCAGATTTGACATAAACCCTGTAATATTACCATACTTATCTGCTACGTATTAAAGCAATTTAACAAATTAGTGGAAAGTGCAAAGGGTACTGTGGCTACAACAAACCACAACTAAATAACATTTTGTTACACCTACTTCTTTTCAAAACAATAATTATACAATCTCCATTTATTACAGCAAATCAAGTAACTCTTGTTATTATGTAAATTGTCTATATAAAGTATGATTGTGGGTCCATTTCAGTGCTATGACATTATATACAGTATCGTCCAAAAGTTTGGAGTTCGTAAGATTTATTTATTTTTTGAAAGAAGTCTCTTATGCTCAAGAAAAATACAGTAAAAACCAATATTGTGGAAAAAATACAATTTCAAATAATGATTTATTATTATGTTTTAAAATGTAATTTATTCCAGGGATAGCAAAATTGAATTTTCAGCAACCATTACTTTAACCTTCAGAAATCATTGTAATATGCTGATCTGGTGCTGAAGAAACATTTCTTAAAA
>SCHK01445006.1:8187-22405 GCA_004124795.1 Poropuntius huangchuchieni | reverse complement strand
TAATAATAATAATAATAGTATATAATATAAAATGTACATAACATTTATGTCTATAATTATGTAACTTAAATATAAAATAATATTAATAATTGTAATTATATACATATTTAACTATAGAGATATAATAATAAAATTTTATATATAACAACCAATAATTTGAATAGTATTAGTGCTACTACAACTACAGTAATAATAGTTAACGCATGCTTTTCAATCTTTTATAGTAGTATTTATATACTATAAATACAGTTTACATAAACAATCAGTGTTTTAATATATTATTATTACCATTTAATCATATACAAAAAAAATTTCTACTACTATCACCACTAATAATAATAATAATAAAAATTAAACAAATATATTAATTTATAAAATAATTTCCATGAGCTAATTACCAAACACACATGCATACAAACAAACAAGTACAAGCAAGGCTAAATTGTGAATTTTTGCAGAAATGTCCCAGGTTATAGATTATCTTCTTTTGATAAAGTGTGTTTGATAATCCAATTTTTCAACAAGGGCCACAGAAAGACAGGCCATGAATAGGAAGTTCTACACTGAAGGACACACAATAATGACAATTACATCTTTTTTTCCTAGCCTTTTTTTACTGAAAATATATGGCACAGTAACTCAAAACCCAATGGCCACCGGGCAGTGCCAACTTCATTTTTCAAGTTTGCTTATTTATTTTTTTAGTACTACAGAATGCCAAGACAAATAGTATTTACATGTTATGGAAGAACAGTAACCAATGCCAGCACAGCATCATTAGCAGAAAAGGGGTTGTGGGAGCAGTGCTTCTTGAAAAGCTCACCTCAGCTGAATTTCTAAATAAGGTCCTTCATGAAAGCACCATCATGGGTGGGCCCAGAGCCTGAGGTGCTTGGCCATGAGACAGCTGATCACTAGAGTGGGTGTAAAGCAAGCCCAGGGAGGCCACTCAAATAACCGCTTTGTTGCCGAATAAATGTCATTTGTAACTGGGCTTTCAAAGGACCATTTGTCAACATGTTTACAGTGACAATTCCCGACAAAAACTAAAGAGAGGCGGGTGTGCTGGAAAAGGAGAAAGGGACTTAAAATGGGGATGAAAGAATAGCAAATGAGGGACAATAGTTCTGATTAAACGTTTACGAACAATTAAGAGGTTATTTGACAAAGGGCTGCTGGTACAGATGGAGAATACTTGAGGCATGAGTGAATATAATCTGCATATATGTATACATCTGCATAAATCTATAAAATGTGTGTGTGTACTCACAGCCAAGACGGACTACTTGAGCCCACTTGAATTTCTTTAAACACATTCTTAATGAGACATTTGTGTCATTGTTCAGTCAGCACACAATCAGATCCTCTAGAAATCCTCTTCATAATTTAATTTATGAAAACAATTGCTTGCATTTCTCATTTAGAGTAGTCTGTCCTGACTCATTCCTTATTCTGCACATATAACTCAGAGCCAAACCCTGGCCATTTTCATTTAGTCTTAAATTACATTACTTCACTCCTTATTTTATTTGCTCAGCAAACACATAAATCTGGACTAACTAACCTACAAACTCTGCATGAGAGGTTATATTTTCCTTTCTAATGTCTATCCAAAGTATTCTTCTTAGATAAACATCAAATTAGGGTGTAATAACAGCAGTTCATGGGACATAAATTCTAATAATATCAAATTAACCAAGTTTCTTGAAAAAAAAAGTGCAGTGTCTGGAATCTAATCATTTAAGCATTAGCTTAAAACACAAGGTCTGTTGCCAAAATGAAATTGATCAAATCTTAAAAGAGGCCAAAACAATAGAGAATCTTAAGCTGGTCTTGGCCTTGATCTAGTCTACCGTGACCACTGACCATTTTGGCTGCAATTAGAAACAATTAAAACAGGGATTAGAAATCTTAATGCCGGAACAAAGTGCAAAGACGTCCGATCAAGATAAATCCGTTTAAACAGCTGTTCAGATGATATTCACAACAAGAAATTCAAGAATATGTTGTCATTAAGCAGCAACCTCATACTGCAGCCTTTACGAGGCTCAAGGGATGAATTGATTTATTTTGCTGGACTCACAGTCATGAAGTGGTCAAACATATTTACTTTGACATTTAGCACAGCAATTCTTCACTTTAACTACAGATGTATGACTGAGACATAAAATATAACTGATGCACTGTAAAAAATAAACTGCTGAGGTAAAAGTAAAAAATCCAAGGCAGTCAGATTTTTTATTATTTCAACTATTGTATTAATAATACTAACTACTAAGTAACACTGCTTTGTCTGTTTAAATTAGTTTGTGCAGTAAATGCAAAATGCCTCACTCAGCCAATAAATGAATCACAATAACAACCGCTTTCTTGTCAAGCAACATAAAACATAAAATAATGTATTGTTTTGATAGCATGTATAGTTTCATTGGACGTTTAATATTTTAAGTGAACTATTTTTGTGAAGCAACTACTATCCCAAAAAGCAGACTTATCCAGGATATAACTTTAACTGGTTGTACACGGGCCTCAAGACGTAACATTTTAGATTTTTGTTGTTGTTGTTGTTTTTTAGATTATTATTTGACTAGCTGGGACAATATTTGTGTGAAAAAAAAATTACAAAAACATAAAAAATAATATTTTTAATGGAAAAAAGTACATATAATAGTATTAAATAATTAGTGAATTAAAGATTAACTGTAAGTCTACATTAACGTAAATGTAAAAAATATGAAAATATACATAATCAACAGATCATCACAGTTTAATACTTTGGATGCCATATACTGTTAAAAAAAAAAAAGTACAATGCTAATAGTCTAACTCTTACCCTCTTCATTCTCACTAACTTGTTCCGTATCTCCTGAAAACAACTGGTTAAAATGAAAAAAGAAAAAAAAAAAAAAAAACCTGTTGGCACATACACATACATGCAACTGCACACACATGCACACACTGATTTGACTGACTGCAGTCAGTGAGCATGTGAAAGGTGTCCTGTGATAGCACTGAACTCCCTCCTCCAGGCAAACAAGGACAAAGCTCTGCTAAACGCGACACTTCTCTTGGCGAACGGTTACTGAAAAACAAGACAGTGCAGTAGACAAAATGATTCCTGGGAGGAGGAAAAAAGGGAGTTTTCTCAGCAAGAAAGGAACACGTCTCTTGATGTGTCTCAGTGCTCAGGTTTCCCATGCACACAGAGGTGGAGACACTGAATGACAGCGAATTAAATTAATATTTCACCCCGAAATGAAAGCTCTGTCATCATTTACTCAACCGTGCAACTTTCTTCCTTCAGTGAAACACAAAATATCATGACCAACCTTCTGAATAAGGACAAACATAAAAGCATAATAAAAGTGGTCCAAATTACGTGCTACTGTATATTCCAAGTCTTCTGAAAATAAGTGGCTAAAAATTGAAGTCTAAAAGTAGAGTTTGAATTGATACTTAAATCTTGCCCTGTTCTTTAGATGAAGCTATTGTGTGACTTCTCAAGAGTCTCAATAGTGGCCACAGTATTCAAATATTCACCAAAGTCAGTCAGTTTGAAATTACACGAGGCGGATTAAATGATTACAAACTGGTGATCATCTTCAACATAAGGTCATATGTTATACATTAAACTGACAAACTTCGGTGGATCTTGAATGAAGGCCTCAGGCATTCCTGTGGAACTGTCTGTCCTTCGCCACACGGCATCTCAGCTGCTCTTTTATACGCTGACCCTAAAATAGCAGTCATCTCCGCAATCTGCTGAGACGAAAGTGAAAGTGCCAAAGTAAAAGAAGAGGATGAAGAAAAGGAAAAGACACTCGCACAAGGATTAGGAGTCCTGCGAAGGATTTGAAACTTTCCGTCTGGAGACTGATGCTCTGTGTGTGTGGTAGGGGTCACTGGAGGCCACTGGGAGAAATTGAGGGACGCTCCCCTGGGCTTAGTGATCTGACGCCCCCCTTCTCTTTTAATCAAAGTCACACAAACTCACAATCAGGGCAGATTACATCAAGGGGAAGAGCTTGGCATTATTGTGTGGTTAATATTCCTGATTAGTCTCAATAAGGATCTGTGTTTCTATCCATCCTTCGGTTTCAGACTTCTCCATTTGTTTAGAAATAGCTCCCCTTACAGGGACCGCAGTGACAGGGAACATTCCCCCAACAAATTAATTAATGTATTATTTTTTATTCTTATAATTAGTCTTTCTATTGTCCAAAAGCTATAGGCTAAAAAGCCTGTTTCCACATTTGAGCAAACCATATTCAGATAATTGTGAGTTAAATTGCAATTCAAGTTCAAAGTCACATTGTGAGAGTTAGTTGTGTTTTGAAATATGCAATAAATAACTAAATAAAATGGATAAAGAAAAAAAATACAAATGAATTTGTGTATTATTATAAATTAATTAAAATATAAAAAAATACTGACAAATAAACAAAAAATGTATACATTAATAATACATTTAAATTATAATTAAAAAAAATTATTAATATAAACAAAAATCAGAAAACAACGTCCTTATACAAATAAAAAACTTAAAATAAATAATAAAAAAAAAAAATTCTCTCTCTCTCTGAAGTGAATTGGGCTTCCCACTAAAAGATAATGTGAGCAAATCTGAGAGCAGGAGTACACATTGTCCAATATGACCAAGATAACAGAGAAAAATCAGCAGACATCAAAGAGGCCTGCAGGCAATGCATGGTTGTTAATTTCGTAGAGTGAGAGAAAGGCAAAGGGAAAGAGAGGGAGAAAGAAAGCGATTCAATCACTTCAAAGCCAGCACAGGCTTTAAAAGGTCGGTTTGTTTTGACGTGGATCTGCAGAGGTGAATGAGAATCAAACGGTGAAGGCAAGACCACTTCAGACGTCAGATTCATTCTTAACCCGCCTCCACACATACATACACAAAACCAAAAAAACAAGAAGAGAATTCAATAATGCCTTGGAGAATCAGGATTATCTGACAAGAAACAAAAAGAGAGAGAAAGAGAAAAGAGAAAGAGCGAGCGAAATCTCCTATGCTCTCATACTGAATATTAACAGCTTTCTTTGAGGAAACGGCAAGTAATTAACCCATATAGTCCAATTCCAGGGATTTCTGCAGATATGACACTTTTTTGGCAGGAGACAAAGACTGATTCAAGGCAGTGTGTGTGTTTGTATAACAACAGGCTACTCCATTCAATAGAGTAATGATGATAGTTCCCTTTTTGAAAGAGACAACCTATTTCTGTCAGTCTGAGGCTAAAGTAGGCTAAATCTCCAGAGAAGCGGGCAGCTGTGCAACGCTAGCAGGGTTAGTATAGCGCTGCTGGAGCCGTTCACTCCCGAGGAACAATACTGCTGTACTAAGGGAACAAAAGCGAGACGGTCTCTGTGTGAATTTTAATTAGGCCATGGGTGAGGCAGTACAATACTGAGGTCTTTCCCCATTTTGGATGTGTTTGTGTGTCACTCCTCCCATCTCAGTGCTTTGCATAAAAACAAAAACAGAAAGAGGAGAGTGGAGATCTCTCTCAAGACATCACAGAGCCTCAGACGCTGTTGTGAACTTTTCTAGACGGCTCATCATTCTCTGAACCGGAACAGGAGCAGAAATCTATACCAAAAGTTGTTGAATGGTGCTAATTAATTTATTGGTGTTATCGCATCAATATGCCAAAGGCAAACGTCCAACATGCAACTCAGAGCATGCAAATCTGATTCACATACAGGTAGAGCTGTGATGGAAAAACAGATGAAGAATACTTTACTGCTATACATATATATATATATATATATCTATATATATATATATATATATATATATATAACATATAATATATAATATAACATATGTATATACATAAATGTATATATAACACAACGTATTATATTCATATGAAGCAATTTTACCTACTGAATTTTTTTTTACAGGTGTTATAAAATAAAATAAAATAAAATAAATAGTTACTGTACAGTCACTCACAAGTGTAACCTTTTTAATTAAACTGTATATACTGGGGGGAAATGAAAAATGTACTGCTAATTGTCTGCCAGAGGCATTATTCAGTAATTTTATGGACATTTCTGTTAACCCTATACAATGCAATGAAGTGCAAAGTGTAAAAAATAAATATGGACAATTCCTTCATATAGTACATTGTGCACTATTTTTACAGTGTATGTAATGCTTAAACAGACTTTTAGAACAAATCTTTTGAGTTCAAACAACTCAATCAAAACAATCAACCCAATGACTGTACATTATATTTTTGATAAGTCTCCATATTTAATACACGTTCCAACAACACATGAAAGGCATCAATCCCAGTACAGAAAAGCTTTATGAAAATGCCCTTGCAACAAACAGAACATAATTTTGTAAATTAATTAATTAATTAATTAAAAAGTCTTTAAAAACTTTTTACAGAAAAAGACTAGAAAACTTGTTAAGTTAATTGCATGTTAACCTCATATTATACGTAATTTTACTCTAAAATACTGTCAAATGTATTGTTGTTGTTTTTTCCCCAAGAAGAAATACAAATGACCATATAATTTACGGTGAAAAACAGTAAAAGGACATTCCCTGAAGTCCCTGCGTGACATCTCAAATTGTTATATTTTATATATTTTGCTGTAAGTATATTACGGTGGTTTGTGTTGCATTTTATATTATTTATTTGTATTTTTTATTGCACTATTTTACTGTCATGTGTTACCCTCATGGTGTGTGCACGACTGCCCTTGTTTTATGGACAGGTGACTTACGATGAACTCTTATTCATGATGTGGTTTTCAATTGTACCACCTATATTATTATGGTGGTTATTATGAGTAGTTAGTAGGTTGCCGTAATAACATTATATCATGTAAATAAAGCTGTAAAATATACAGACACTAATATGCCCTTCTGTAATACCTAAAACATTGTCACCATATTTTTTTACCATTTTTTACAGTGCCACTCCATTGAGTAAAACCAATAACTTATACAATACATGCCTGAAACAAGTTCATTTGCAGGCTGTCCAACACTCAAAACTCTCTAAAACACAGTGACACACACATATTTCTCCAGTCACATCAATGTGCTTCATACAGATGTCAGAAAGGCAAGAGACAAATGTACAAAGCTGCTTCAAACAAAACCACAAACAAACATTAAGATCACAACATCTAAATGGAAGAACTGTGCTGCTCTTCGAAACGGGAGCAAACATCGCACTTTCAATTCTGTGTCTTCGTCTGCCAAAGAGCAATGGCTTGACATTCACAGAAGAATCTCGCAGCTTTTCATTACCAAAGAGAGTAGAGAGAGTTTGTGATCTTGGCGTGATATTGTTGTATAAGGGGATTTCGCTCCACCCTCCCCTGGCACACAGACAGATTACACAGTGATTATACGCAACTCAATATTGCATGACAACCTCCAGCGCGTGAGGGGTTTACCATCATGTTTCATTCATTTGGCTTGAATGAAGCCTCATTTGAAGCATCAGAAAGCTTAAGATTTATGTGAAATTCATAACGGAACAGATGTCCTCTCGAATTTGCTTCTCCAGAAGAAAAAAACGAATTCTGAAAATAAGCCTTGATTGCCTAAAAACTTAAACATGTTTAGGTCTTAACCCCAGAGGGCTTAGAGGTTATTTAGTTGCACTAAGAAGCAAAGCACCATGGGGAATATCCAAATGACAGATTTATATCAATGCCCTTATTCTGCCCTGCCTCAGTGCCTTAATCTGACTTTCATAATGCTTGTAAGTGTGTGTGTGTGTGTGCGTAACTTTGACTACAGTTTAATGAAGAATGAGAATCAATTAGTCAGTATATAAGTCTTCCTCCTTTCAAATGTTTTTTTGTGTGTGTGTGTCAGCTCTCTGCGAGCTTTGGGTGTGATACTACGACTAGCTGTTGCCGAGGGCCAAAACCGAACATTGGTTCTTTTCATAGCATCTCTAGAATGTGCCTACTGAGAGTTTGATACCATGACATCACAGACAGGATGAAACTGAAACTAAAGACTGCTTTTTTCCCTTCTCTTCCTTTATTATGCACATCTACACAAGGTGTCATCTGTCCCTCTAATGATTTTAGTGAAAGCGAGATTCACTTTAAAAGGAGTCAATCCCTCTGGTTGGATTTTGTTTCAGCTAAAAATTCTTCTGTCCCTTTCTCTTCTTGCTGTTAAAGTGTGACTGGCATTTTAATTACCTGCACAGATTGTCATGCTCATCAATCATCTCTCAGCAACTGAAATTGTGATGACATCATTGACAAATCCCTAAGTATGAGATTCTCACTTCTCACTTCGTAAAGTCCTACATCAAAAGATGATATGGTCACCGCAACCAAAACAGTGCCAGCTTTGCTCAGGATGTTAAGAAATATCAATTTAACATGAAGAATGGTCAGTGACAAGTGTGACCACCCATAATGCACCTTCAGTTTAAAGCCCAGCACGTAAATAAAGAAAAACAGTGTGTGCGCACGTATGTCTGCTTATATTTGTCTGTGTTTGGAGACACAGCGGAAGCTCGATTAAGAATTTGAAGGGCATATACTCTGTTGAAAAAATGACTAATACTTTAAATAAAGGCAGGCAGTGGAAAGGAACAGACTGTAATAAGCAGTAGAGATAGATTTATGCCTATTCCAAGAAAGGCTGAAGGCTCTTATTGAGCACATTAAAAGCCCTTTTAGCCTATATCTAATATGCAGTCTCTCCATAATTAATTTAATCCAATAAAGAAAATGATTTAATATTTTCTGCTGCTTTCCATGAAGTGAACTATGAATCCAATTTCAAGTGTTCTGATTGAGGATTCTCTGTATTGCAGCTAGCACACCGACCTCATTCTGGACGTCTTTGTTAACACCGACTGTGGAAAGAAGCGCATCTTTCTCTCCCTATTAAACAGCTAGCGAGCGCCTAAGCTCCGGAAAGGAGTAGAATGAAAATAGAAAAACAATAAAAGAAAATGTGAGTTATTAAATCACATATTGAGGTAATGTATAATCTCCGCTTGTCTGGTTGGTTCCTGCCAGAATATCTTTGTTTAGCCAGTGTGCGGCTCGACTCCAGTAATTGAAAAACCAATTCAGTCTGTTATTTATTTATTTCTATATTTTCTAATGAAAGTCAAAGTCTGCTCGGAAGGTGGGTGGGTGGATAGAAGGATAAATGAAAGGTGATGAGGAGAACCACATTAATCTTTGTAAAATCACAAAGAAAAATAAACTATTTATCTCCATAACACCATTCAGCCTGCACCCAGTTTTCAGAGAAAGAGAAAGTAGTGCTATCTTAAATGATATCTCCTTTGAAGCCCTTAATAGTTTTTAATTCACAATGATCTCGCAATCTCTCCGCTTCCTTGTCTCTCTCTCTCCTTCTCACTCACTGGTTCTTTCACTCGTGTTGAAACACTTGAATGAACCCATTAGCCCGGCCGGCTCTAGTACTGAAAGGAGCCGGGTTGAATTTAACGGAGCATTGTGCGCAATCGGCCTTTAATCGACTCTCTTCAAATACGGCAGCTGTTTTCACCGTGTCTAATTCATAATTACATCTTCACAACAAGTGCTACACATTCTCTTGCACTCATTCATCTGAACTCTGAGTATTACATCCAGCACAGGTCCAAAAAAGTCATTAAACCCATCTTTGAAATACCTTGTAAATGATTATTTTATTATTTCGCTCTCCCTTTTGCTAAACGAGGCGGCGGTCGAGGGTACCGTGATGCATAGTGATGAAGGTATATGTGCGTTTCCCTTTAAGGGTGTTGATTTTCTAATAAATGGAAGTGGAGGCAGGGTCAGGAGCTGGGGCAGGGTGTGTCGGGTTGAGTTAGGCCCGAGGGGTGAGGTGAGAGGAAAGGAGACTACAGGCCTTGGCCCAGAGCCAGGGTTAACTGTACCTCTCCATTCTTTTCAGACCAAAAGTCATCCATCTCTCCCTCTCTCCGCTGACACCCTGTTTATTCCCTCATTCATTTGTCATGTCCCCAATCAGCTGGATGAATAGAGGCACTGCCTTGCTGATGTATGGTCTTTCTAATTAAGACCAAAAGAAAAGATCTGTGACTCAACTTCTCTCTTGTTTTTCCTCTGTCTCTTCTTTTCTAATCACCGTGAGCAAGTTTTTTTTTTTTTTTTTTTTTTTTTTTCCTGACCAGGGAAACGTCCTTTTCAGGCAGGATCGCGGCTGTAGGTCATTTACAAAGAGAAAGAGAGAGAAAGAGCTGCCTGGCATCCAGGATGCTTTGTTTGTTTATTTGCGGTGTTTAAAACAAAGAAGGCATGGCGTTGAGAATCTCATCAGCAGGAAACCCCCTTAGAGACACGCAGCATATTCAAAGGCATGCAAATGACAGCGCTCAGAGCGGGGGCTGGGTTCATTTTGGAACTGCTTAATTACCTCATTTCTAAAATAACTTGTGCCTTGTTTATGAATACAGCGCATGTAGGTAATGGCTCTGGATTTTGTTTTTTGCATTTCACATTGTTACACTATACAGACAACACCCACTTCTGCCCTGGCGCTGACACTGAAAAAAAAACAACTTGGAAGAATTCACAAGAACAATGATCTGGTGAGCGAAAACCTTCATACTGTGGATAAAAAAAAAATTAATATTGTTGCACTTGGGTAAAGGGAAGGAAAGTTTAGGGAGCACTGACTGATGCAGAACTTACTGTAAATACACATGCATTAATGATTCATTTGTTTAAAATGTGCCAGGATAATTTCATATAATATGCAATAAATCTGCTCTGTATGTTGTAAAAATGTTGCATAAACATGAGACAAATTAACAACAGTTATTCAAATTCTGTAATTATTTACTCATCCTATTGTCATCTCAAACCTGTATGAATTTTTTACTTTAGCAAAACACAGAAAATGAAGAATGTTCTGTCTGTTTTTTAGTATAAACCAACACTAGACATGACCGACTTTCATTGTACAAGGAAAAAAATACACAGATATATTTTCAGAATATCTTCTTTTGTGTTTTACAGACTAAAGTAGGTTACACAGGTTTGAAACGACAGTGAGTAAATGATTACAGAATTTTCATTTTAACTAGCTATTAGGAGTCGAAACCTAAAGAAACAGGCAAATGTATAATATTAAACAGTGTTACACTCCAGTGCTTTGCAAAAATGCACAAGAGAGAAGGTGCGAGTGATATAGAGAGAGGAGGGGGAGAGAGAGAGCTCTGCAGAGCGAGCGAGGTGGTGAAAAGTGAGAAGACACCTTTGAAAAGAATCAATTACAGTAAAACGCATCAGAATCACTCGTGCATTTAATACATCTCATATCTGAGCGTTTCAGCCCGTTCCCTCACGCCTGCTGCATCAGCCCGGCCCATCTGCACTGCTTTGCAAAGTAGCAATATTTTAAACTAATATCAATGCATTATGAGCCAACAAATCCTTTAAACAGCACATTAGGATGAATTGTTGCAAGGCTGTGATATCAAATAACAGGTATCAGCAGCACAGAAAGCCCCTCATTTCTCATCTCTGTACAACACAATAGCACATTTGGCAGGGTGAGTCAGAAAGAAAGAGCGAGAGAGGCAAAAATATGGCTGTGAAAGTAAAGTGATCCTTGTTTTGCATTAGCTAAACCGACAGCACTTGTAAATGAGTCACATGGGTGAGGATTATCTTCCAGTGTCAGGATACATTTACAAAATATGTTGTGCTATTTGCTGTTTACAATACGTTTGATAGAAGGAAATTCTTAAAATCTTCGCAGACGTTTGTGGAATTTTCCCCAACGTCCCAAAAATGACGTCTGCCCACGGTGACCCCAATCGGCTGAAAATACATGTTATTTAAACTAACATCCCTAATCCAATGTCAAAAAGAAATAACACATATAAGTAATAAAAAAATAAAATCCGCAGCCGCTGACTAAATCTTCCTTTCCATGTCATCCGTTAGTGGACAAGCCATGTTTATTACCGACTAACAAGAAGGAGGACAGGGATCAGAGCCGTGGCCTCAGAACAGAACGACAGTTTTCATGCTTTATTCACACTGTAGACATGCTGTAAGCCTGTAGGGTCCCTCACCAAAGGCCTACAGGAACACTTGTTTGTTCTTACCCACGTCCCTGGCGACACACAAATATTTACCCTGATACACATTTCAGACACTTGCTAACGGACAATGTCGACACATGTTCAACAACCAGGCAAAAAAGGGAAAATTTGATATAATACCATTCCCTCTCGCTAAGTAGGGGAAGATGGAGTGCACACGACATGAGACGTACAATCGCAGCACAGAAAAAGGACGCCCGGTATTATCAAACAACTGCCGCCTAGCGTCCGAGCCGACCCACGGCGTCTCAAAATTAAACTACCTGATCATTCGTTACCTGCCCGCAGCTGTCAAAGCAAACAATGAATGTACGGCGGAGAATTGATGACTATTTGGAATGCATATGGGCAAAAAGGCTTCAATTTAGTGCTGTGGTCTACGTGGATGAAATGACAGTTGTGATTGATTTGACACAGCAGTCCAGATTTATCTTGCAAATGGAGTAATGGCCGTTGAGTGGTATGGGCACGATCTGGTGCCGGGCTGATAGCGCACAGAAAGAACAGAAGAGCCGAGTCCCAGCGGCTCTGAGGCACATCATGAGGAATCTTCGCTAAGTGTCGTTGAACAGATTGTCTTGGTCAAGGTTATGATGCACTCATAAGTCTTAAGGAGTGTGTGTGGCACTTGGCTGCCTCCCCCCAACACGCACCCACCCGCCAGACGACCCTCCTTACAAGGTGACCTGAAGAAGGGGATAAAAAAGTAAAAGACTAATCAGCATTTTCCATGGGAGGCGTTGAAATTGGGACAGAGAAAATTAAGTGGATGCACTTGAGAAGTGTGGCTCGTAGCAAGGAGGAAAAAAATAAAACTCGTCCAATATAAACAAAACCAAACCAACCGTTTTCCATTTACTGTTCACTGAACTAGCTCTGCAGGGCTGAGGATTGTGACATGGGATGTTTTTTTTTTTTGGAATAGAAGAATTAACGCAAACACACACACGCTTTCACACAAAAGCGTCACATGCAAATGTACAGCATGTCGTCTCAAAAGAATGAATTTCCATCACACACCATCGCCCCCTAGTTCCGCTCAGTGAGTTGAACAGGCTTCTCTCAATACATTTATAATTGAGGGAGTGTTTCTTCACGAAACAGCACAAAAAAAATCTTCTCTTCGCTACATTTTAACTCTTCTTCCATGTTTTATTGAATAACGGGGGTGGGGCAGAAATGGCAACACAAAAGAAAAAAAAAACAGAGGATGGCAATCCATGAGTGCAGCCATTGATGATGTTTTGTTTATAGCTTCAGCTCCTTGAGAATAAATTGTCTGAAGGGAGAGTGAGTTTCACTGGTATCTGTCATTCGGGTGTCAATCCAACTGGCATATTTTTACACTCCGCTGGCACACAGGCCTCACCTGCTGACACACACACACACACACACACTGACTGGCAGCATTTATACAAGAGCATGCTCAATCCATAAAAAGTGGATTAAAATAAAATAAAGAAACCGAAATAAATCATAGGAGGTTAGATGTTAGTGTACTGTTTATCTAAACTAGAGGGTGGACAATTCTCTAACAAGATGCTTGCAAGGCCTGTAAAGCTAAAGAGGCTAAAAAGACTCTTACTGCATGTTACAATTGTTACACCGTTAGATGATTTAGGCAAAAATTATCGAATCATTTATTCAACTTAATCATTCAAACACAGTGATTCATTTAGAAACAAAATATATGACTCTCCATGAGTTAAGCTGCTCAATGATTCAGCTGAGTAATTCAAAAATACTTATTGATTCAGGAACAAATCACCACAATTGCGTGCAAGGACGATAACTACACTGCTTCAAAACAAATTAAAGGAACATACAGACACATTACCCAATATGGACTGGGTAATGTGTTAGAAACTAAACGATGCCACAACATTTGATGGAAATGAAAACGATCAACCTACAGAAGGCTGAATTCAAAGACAACCCAAAAATCAAAGTGAAAAAATGATGCAGGAGGCTAGTCCATTTTGCTGAAATTTCATTGCAGCAACTCAAAATGGAACTCAGTAGTTTGTATGGCCCCCACGTGCTTGTATGCATGCCTGACAACGTTGGGGCATACTCCTAATGAGATGACGAATGGTGTTCTG
>SCHK01444991.1:22670-33391 GCA_004124795.1 Poropuntius huangchuchieni | reverse complement strand
CTTTTGAAATGTTCTACTTTACATGTAATGAATCTAGAATACAGTATATGAAAGTTTCACTTTTTGAAATGTCACAAAAAAAAAAAAAAAAACATTTTGAGATGCACCTGTATATAGAGCATGATTAATCGAAACCTAAATCGCAATATTATCACCATAAATATTAGTATTGCAAGTTTACAGTTATAATCTAATATTATTTTATTTTTTCTTAAATACTTGATTGTACAGTGAAATATTAAATTTTTAGTAATAAGCAGTATTACTAAAAATGTATTTATAATTATTATTACTACTGTTATTATTATATTTTCAAAATTGTGCAGCCCTACAAACAAACTTTTTTTTTTTCTTTTTAAGTCAAAATGATCAGAAAAATCACAATTAAAACTAAAATTATGCAGCCCTAGGAAGGGTATAGGGACCGATTTTTGACATAGCCCTAGTAATTTCCAGGGCAGCTAAATTCCCCAGCTAAACGCAGGACATTGTTCCCTGGTCAGACAAATGCACTAATCATAATGTGATGGAATTTTTTCCTTTAATTAAAAAACCTGCATTCATAACATTCATCAACTGTGCATATGAACACTGGCTTGAAATGAACAGCATACAGATGTGATAAAACGTTCTGAAAGAAGCTAATGGAATGAGGTTATTATCAGATGATTAATCACATCGTAAACAGCTTTACTCACATGATGTGGGTGTTCTGTGAATAAAAACACTGCATTTTGCTCCCAAAGCCACTGATACACAGAAAAGGATTTGCTTTAATTCACCATTTCAACATTATTAATTTGGATGGGCGTTGAGTGACCAGGCAGGACTTCACATACTGCCTCCCTCCCCATTAAGAAACAAAACCCATAGTGAATATTTACAGCTTGATGTTCCATTTTAATATTTACAAGTACTCCAAGAAAGTAAAATATTAAATATTTCACTCCGGTGAGGTAGGTCATTTTTAAGGCTGATGTGAGACTTCAAAGACAGTGACCCACAACTAAAATCCACAATATCCATGTTATTACAGTCTGTAAACACAGACGAATAGTATTAAATACCTCAAACATCTATACTTTGCTGCACGATTCCACATCTTTTAAACCACAAAATCCTGTTACAGACAGCTGATGTGCACTGGAATAAATGTACAGTATGTATAGCAAGTAATTCATAAAGGCAGGATTCAGAATTCAAGACCACCAACGTTATATATAAATACAGAAATTACAAAAAAGGCAGCAAAAGTCCCTTTTTCTTACTTAAATTACAATCCATGTCAGTAAAGACATAGCAGCCTTCCAAGTAAAGAATATGTAAAAATTACATTGCCATTTTTAAAAATGCGAGGTTAGAAAAAAAGATTTTAGAGCTCTTAAAAGTCTCTTTAAATACAAATAGTAGCCACCCACAAAGCAGCCAGGGGGGACTGAATGACTGACCCCACACTGTCCCTTATCTCTTCTTCTTGTCTTGACTGAGTCCATTTGTCTCAAGGCCGTCCAGATGGAGATGGAGGTGTCGAGTGCTGTATTTACGGATCAGAGCTCCAGGCAGCAGAGCAACGCAGGCAATAAGGAGCAGTTTCAATAACACACTCCAAGAGAACAAGTCGTCCAGAGAGGAGATATGAGACAGCATTGATCCCGTCTGGACGCAGATGAAGTTGTACGGCATCAGGCCTGAAAGAAAATACAAGACGTTTCAAATGCTACAAATATTAAGGGAAATGTTCTAAAAATATCCTGTACTGTCATTTAACTGTGTTTACCAATGAAGACAGCCATGAAGAAAAGAGTAACAGGAATATTCAGTATTGGGGAGGTCATGTTTAAGAACCAGTTTGGACTCATGGGAAAGAATCTCAGGAACAGCAGAAAAAAGAACAAGCTACTTCTGTTTTCTTCAACCTGGGCAAAAAAGTAAAAATGAAGAAAGTTATGAACAAAATAAAGCTATGATACTTTGTATGATGTACTTTCAGACATCTTAACTTGATGTACCTTTTTTTGCAGCATGGCCACTTTGTCTGGGAAGAGTCTCACAATGTGCTGTTTGCCGAAAGCCTGGGACAGGAGGAAACAGAGAGTGGCGCCCACTGTGGTGAGGACACAGGCGAGGAGAAGACCATACCATGTCCCAAACAAGGCCCCAGCCAAGATGTTCTGGGGGGAAAAAAGGCGTAAGATCAAAGTAAATAAAGGTGCATGTTGTACATACAGCAATGCTCCTGCAAATATGTGTATGCCATTTGTCAAATTGACCTCCATTGATTTTGATGTCATTTGCTAACACCACAAAATACATTTACATTTAAACATTCAACTTTTATCTAAAGCGACTTACAAATGAGGACAATAGAAGCAATCAAACCAACAAAAGAGCAACAATATGGAGGCTAAGTGCTGTAACATGTTTTTTCTGGGTCGAGGGTTTTTATTTTTATTTATTTTTTTTTTATAACAAGAAGAAAGCAGAAAGAAAAGAAACTGAATGGAGAGTTCTTGTGTAGATGGAAGAGATGTATTGGTAAACAGTCTCTTCCTTTTATGGCATATGTCTGGTTTTCAAACCCTTGTAAGGGGAAATTGGATTTCTCACACTTCTTTTCAGTTCTGCAAAAGCCTAGTTACAACTGAAAATAGTTTCACAGTTTCACAAGTGTTGATTTTTGGTGAATCACATGGAAACCATTGGTGGGTCAAAATGATCATAGACATCAAAATCTGTACAGCTTTTTCAAAACACATCTAAGTGTTGAAACCTTGCATGTTCATCTGTGAACCTAAATGAGGAAAAGGTAACAACATTTCAAGAAGAAATAAATCATTTAACCACTGTTTTAAGCAGTTGACCTGTATTTTGGTGTAATGCTTATATACTCCACTTACTAAGAAAGAGGAACCGGGTATAGCAAAAGCCTGCTTGTAGAGGTAGGCACTGCAGAAGAGCAACACCACATATCCTGTGTGCTCTGTCTTATAAAACTGCAACAGTTCTGCCATCTCTTTCAGCTCTTCCAGATCTGATGGAAACTTCAACCTGGAACAAAGTAAAGTCACATGACAGGGAGGACATTGGTAAACTTGCAGGGACAGTATCTCTCGTGATTATGCATCTGGTTCAAGGACACTATGGTGATAGTTCAAGAATCACTCTTTTGCGAGGTTTAAACCTACAACGCTGGTATTAAACCATCTCATCAGAGATAACATCGTCTTAAAATTTTAATAAATTAAGAGACCGAGCTTCTCTAATATGAATAGTAGGTAGGTGTTCAAGAATAAACGTCTGCATTATGAATGTGTTAGCAACAACAGATCTAATTTCACTGCCAAAGGACAAATGACAGCTGGAGACAAGGACAAGATAGGGAGCATCCATTTTGGAAATGCTTCACATCTACGTTTTTCACGCTTTGCAAGCTATACATCCTCAAAATGTTTTGTATACGAATGAAAAATCAGCCGTGAGAGCTGCATATAGCAAAAGACAGACGGTAGTCATTATCACACATGCAAGAGAAGCACACCTGGAGGCTGAAGTCTCCATGTCACTTGAGTTGTCTTCCTCTGCATCATTAGATTTTCTCGTCTCTTCTTCATGCTCGTGCTTAGACAGCTGAGGTCCAGGGGGGAGATAAGAGGACAGTAAATAAAGGTAAAAAGTAGCCGTCAATATTACAGCGACCAGACCAACAAGCGAACGCATGACGGAGTAACTAGAGGGCGCAGATACTGCATGTCCAATTCACTTCCGCAAATTACGAATCCTACTTAAGAGACGGACAAACGTGTTAATATTAATTAGAGTATCCAGCCGTTCAAAGCCGCTGATTGGTAGGATTCATGACGTGCCTGAGCACGTGATCTATTAAATATTCATAAGGTAGACCCTCGATTTGGTGGAATTCGTTGATTTGCTAGTTTACCAAACAGAAAATTATCAACATTTGGCCAGAGTATTATAAAACAGAACGAGAAGTCAAATATTTTATTTAACTATTAACAATATTCCAAAAATGTAAAATACCTCAGAAATAAACAATTCCACTGAGAATTATATTTAGTGTGCTCTTTTTAAAATTTTGTCTATCCAAAAATTGTAAATGACATTTGTCTTAAGAGACTTACTGGTAATCCCACTGATCTGTAATAGATAATTATATATAGATCAGTGGGTGGAATTCACGTTACTTAATTAATATTCATGAGCCAGTCCTTGACCATAGTAGAATTTGTATATTAGCTTCCGGGAATGGAAGCGCTGTCTCCTGCGGTGACCAGATGTTATTTGAATAACTTTAGCTTTTTTTTTTTGGCAAAGCAATGTTTTATACTCTTACTGAAAGTCAATTGTCACTGAAGACACGTAGTACGTACGACGTCCTCTCTCACGCAAGCTCAAATAATAAAGGAGTGGGTGTGATTGCACTGACGCACTGAGTTTGCTGGTGTTCCAAAGTTTCAAAGTCCCGCAGTTCTTTCAACTCACAACAACATCGTTCAACTCAACAAAATGGCCCGATATGAACTTGTTAAACGATCAGTTGCTCTGATCACTCTTACCAACCCACCAGTCAATGCTTTAAGGTGAGTGTAAACCTGCTTGTTATTACTAAAACATAATGCATTTAATTTAATGCATTAATATCCGTCTGTTTTTGAAAAAAAAAAAATATATANATAATGCATTTAATTTAATGCATTAATATCCGTCTGTTTTTTTAAAAATAAAAAAAAATTATATTTCTTAATGTACTACTTTGTATTAAACTTTTTATAAATGCATTTATATTTATGTGTATAAATAAATTTATACACATGATCTTGTCCACATAGACAAAGTGTCCTTAATGTCCACTTTTCAAGTGCATTGTTATAAACCCATCTAAGTTTATAAACAATAGTAACATGAACATCTGCTTTCTCCTTAGTTTTGCAGTGCGTCATGCCATTGCAAAGAGCATGGAGCGTGCCTTGAATGACCCAAAGGTCACAGCAGTGGTCATCTCTGGAGAGAGTGGAAGGTTTTGTGGAGGTTAGAATATTAAAGATAAACATTCACCATAACCTTTGTTTTTAGGTTGAAGATTATAATGAAGTCTTTCAATTAAATGCTTCCTGAGTTATATAAAGGCTGAAAATGACTTTTAAAATCTGAACAGACTTTAAAACACTTGGCAACATTGTAAATGATTAGAAATAAAACTGGGCATACTAAACAACTGTGTATTCAAGCCTTAAGAAGACAATCTAAAAATATCTGATAATAATGTTCTTCTGCAGGTGCAGACATCCGTGAGTTTGCTGGACCTTTACGAGGACCTCCGTTGGTACCCTTGTTGGATGCCATAGAGGCAGGAGAGAAACCTGTGGTTGCTGCCATAGAGGGGGTGGCTCTAGGTGGGGGCTTGGAATTAGCCCTAGTGTGTCACTATCGTATTGCAGACCTTAAGGTAAACCATTTTGTACTGCAGTTTTTTTCTTGTGCATGTGCATACTGAACTAGCTTCAACATTGTGCAATATTGTCTAGTGTTGATATGTCCCTAGTTAATCGACTGAACTTTGATATCACAGTTTGAAGTTTATCAGAGAAGGGAAAGGTTGTTGTTTTGTGCTTTATGCACTGAGTATATGGTGTGTAACATACTATGTGTTCCAGGCACGTCTTGGACTTCCAGAGGTGACTTTGGGCATCCTGCCAGCTGCAGGGGGAACACAGCGTCTTCCCAGGCTCATTGGCATTCCTGCTGCCCTAGAACTGATCACCACTGGTAAATCATACACTTAGCCTACTGGCACACCCACAGTTCACCCCAACAGATTTCAGCCCCTTTGCTAACTTCAACCACATACCCTCTCTGCAACCGTCCATGTCATGCGGAGAGTGTTTCTGAAATTTCTGATTGGCTAAGAAAAATGTTCTGTTTTATGTTCTGTAACTGCCATTGCTGCTAATTCAAAAGAGATTTCATAAATAATTAAATAGTTTTTCAAATTAGCAAGTGCTATATTTAATTGATAAGGAACATTATGATAAAAAAAAATTAAAGCAATAGATAGACTACATTTTTTTCAGTAAAAAAATAAAACTTTTCCCACTAGGTGTCAGCATTGTATATTGTTTTTGATTGATTTGTCTTAGGGCTTACAGCAATAGTTGTCATTCCAAACATATGTTCTTATTTTTTTTCAATGCAACACAAATAGAATGAATTTTCACAGTGCCTTTTTTTCTGTACAACATTTCAAATTTTGACCACGTATATATTGTTTGTTTTTTTTGTGGGCATGCATGAACATTTTTTTTTTTTTTTTTTTTTTTACAACAAATCGCCTTTATTTTCTTCTGGTAAAATAACAGCATACAAGATTGAAGATAATTAATTTTAATTTCTAAACGAACTAATCCTTTAACAAATGAGCAATCAGGTTTCAGTTGTTTTATGATTATGATGGGATTTTCCTCACCCGTTATCATAATATATTAAGCAGAAAAATAATAAAATAAAGCACTCCACATCGTTCAGTTTCCCTTTTACCTACAGCAGCATTATTGTTTGACATTGCAGGCCGCCACATCACTGCACAGGAGGCTCTGAAGCTGGGCATCGTTGACCAGGTCACAGAGCAGAATGCTTGTGAGGTGGCTGTGGAGTTTGCCCTGAGAGCTGTAGGTATGTCATGAGCTGGCAAAGCAGAAATACAGATATTAAAAACCTGAACAGTGAAGCAGAGTCTTTGGCAGGCTTTCAGAGTCAGGGGACGTACCAGATAAATCCTTTGTCACAGCAAATGGAATTAATGTTTCATATCCTTGTCAACGAGTTTCAGAGTTGTTCTGTTCTTTTGATCTATTTTTCAAGAAGTGAAAGGAACAAACATTATTAGAATATTAATTGTGACCCCTCTGAGCGCTGGAGAACGATTTGAACAATCTACATTTTATGAATGTTTTTTTTTCATAATAATAGGTCAAGTTCTTGAGGATTTAATTCCCTATTATGATAATATGCTCTTTATATCACCTCAAACCAGTTAAAAAACATACAAAAGGGTAATGATTTTACTCAGGGACTAGACTCGTTGATTGCCTTTAAAAAACTGGTCAAATAGAGTCAAAAAATGATTGTTTATACTGTCTCTTGGAGGGTGTTGAATCATCCTCGGTCTGAAAAAGCGATTAGAGACTCTCTCTTCAGCTTCTGAAAAATGAATGCCAATCCTTCACCTTCTGCTTGACCCCCATTTCCTCCAGTAATGAAAAATCATATGAGAGCAATTAAATCATTGGAATGATTGCTGGACTCTCTGAAAAATTTCGGTCAAATTATTCAGCTTTTCTAGGTCTACAGTAATTGCAGCTGTTCGTTGTACTCTACAGGCCACAATTTCTAGCTGAGACTGAGGGAGCCAGATCCCTTGTAATGTGAATGTTGTGAGTGACACTCTTAGGGAGAGATCAGGGTTCATCTAGAGTCAGGATAAGCTCTGGAGGGAGATTAAAGATTGGCCACAACTAATGCTCTCACTGTAATCACACGCTGAGCGAAGATCAACCCGGCCAAATCCTCACGACAGTCAACTAAATGGAATCTCGGAGCAGGTATGGTGCGTGGACAACAGCCAAATGTGCCTGTCTTACTGACTAATGTTAAATAACTATTGTAAATGATTCAAAATTGTCAAATCTGTCAGAATGTAAACAGGTTGATTCCACCTTCAATATATGACAAGAGAATATGTTTAAAGAGAATGGCTGAGATTTAGCCTGGATGTTAAATCTCATGAATGGGATCATGTTCAACAGTAGGGTTCCCGAAGTAAAAATTATTTTCTGCATTGAAAGAGCTCAGCAGAGACCTCTCACTCCCTTGATGCACACAGTACCACACTTTCCACAAAAAGATAAGCAGCAACGGTCCCACTTTATTTTAGGTGGCCTTAATTACTATGTACTTACCTTTAAATTAATTGTTTGATACAATTATGTCCATACTGTACATGTTTTCACATGGTACTTATATGTAAAAAATAATTGCATGCAATTGCATCTATAATACATTTTTGTGAGCACATTTATAAATACTCTGTTTTTTAACACTTTAACCTACCCTTAAACCTACCCATACCACCAAACCTGTCCCTAACCTTACCCGTATCCCACCTCAGTAGCAGCAAAAGTGTTTTGCAATACAATGTGAACACAATAAGTACGTTGTACTTATTTTTGATGCAAGTACATAGTAATTAAGGCCACCTAATTTTAAGTGGGACCACAGCAAACTTTTATTATTATTATCATAATAAGATACTATTATACTAATAAATGTTTCTTGAGCACCAAACACTGTGACACTGAAGACCGGAATAATAGCTGCTGAAAATTCAGCTTTACCATCCCAGGAATAAATTACATTTGAAAATATATTATAATAGAAACCAGTTGTATTCATTACTAATAATATTTCACAATATTACTGTGTTTTACTGTATTGTACTGTTTTATTAAATAAATGCAGCCTTAATGAAATATATTTTTATATATATATATATATATATATATATATATATATATATATATATATAGTGCACATTTTTTATGCTTCATAATTAGTATAAGTCAATAGTTTTATTTTATATCATGGCTTTTAAGTCAGTTACACAATTCACAATGCTTCATGAGATGAGTCATTAATTTACTAGTAAAAGAATGTGTTATGAATGTCTTTTTACTGATTTCCAATTATTGTTTTATTTATTTATTTGCCACAAATCAAATGTTGGAATGCTGTTATGCATCTTGTAGCTCTTTACTTACAGAATTTGTTTAAAATCCCATGTCCCAATGAATGGAGAAATACTTGCAGATCCAGGATTGTTATGTGTTTGTTTTATTTTATTACTTTACTTATTTAACAGGGAACCATGTAACAAGTAATCAAAAGTGGCACACTCATACTCCCTGAATACTTTCTGTAGAATCTCGCTCTCGGCTCTCATAGCTACAGAGATTTATCTTGTTTTCCAGTCGCAAAAACATCTGCCAAATGCACCTATCAGGATCTGACCCAGCCCTACAGTATTTACTCACAATAAATCACAGCATTACTGAATCAAGTCCTGCCCACAGCATCAGAGATTAACCACAGATACATCTGTATCATGCAGTATAGTACAGCACACTAGACATCAAACTGAACACTTCTTATGCTTTTATGTGTTACACGAAATGGATAACTCATGGCCATTGTACAATGAAAGGCCACCATGATAATTCATGGGTGAAGCTTAGTTGAATTAAGTTTAGTGAAAAATGTGCAGTATTTGCAGCAATGAAATTTAGAAAATTAACTCTGCTTGAAATACTCATTACTATCAATATACTTTATATTGACTTCTCAAAACAGGACAGTTCAGAAAGCAGACAAAACTGTTGGTTTCTGGTTCTGCTGGCCCTTTAAGGCTCATCAGTGTGACCCAGATTCCAGAGAGGAAGATGAATCTAATGCAGTTAGAAGCTATATTGAATCAAGTACCGCCCTGCATAATCCTTTTAGTAAGGCAGGAAGTCAAGCGTTAGAACCTGATAAATTCAGAAAAATGCAGTTTTGATGGTCTGTTGTGTGTGCGTGTTGGTTTTTTGTGCGGGTGTATGCATGAGGAAGTGTGAATGGGTGTATACCACAAAGAATAGGACTCAAGTCAGGTCTAGTGTTTGTGTCTGCCACACTGTGCTGAGTGCCGTGATTATGTACTTTCAGACTTGATTCAGCATATTTTAGGAAGTGATATGGATCATCAAAAGGATTTTGGAATACTGGTAGATGAACCTGTTGACAGTTTCACTACTGTATGAAATTTAAGTACTATATATAGATCACTATTGCTTTCCATTGTTAATCTGTAATCTGTAAGCCAATCAGGAACATGCATTAGTCACTGGAAAGGTTCAGTACTGTCCACTCAGCTTTGCCTTTATGTATCGCATTATATTTTGACAATATGTTTTGTATAATTTTAACAGCCAAACCGTTGTCTTCCCGAAGAGTGAGCATGCTGACCACGCCCTGTCCTCCAAATCTGGATGCCCTCTTAGAAGCGGTCACCATGCAGGTTAAAAAGAAGTCTCGGGGAGTGATGGCACCTTTGGCTTGTATTCAGGCAGTTCGGGCAGCCGCTACAATGCCTTACAGCAAGGGAATAAAGCGGGAGAGCGAACTGATGACAACTCTTTTCAACTCTGGGCAGGCCCAAGCTCTTCAGTACTCCTTCTTTGCTCAAAGGACTGCTGAGAAATGGACTCTACCCAGTGGAGCGCAATGGAACAACAGCAAACCCAGAGAGATCCGGAGTGCGGCCGTAATAGGTATCAAAAGAGAATGTCTTCATGTGCATGAACAAGACCTGGGAATGGTACCAGGATTATTATTGTTAACTAAAACTATTAAACATTAATGTTAGTTTGAATAAAGCTGAAATAAAATATACATTTTAGATTAAAAACATGGCTTTGGCAACTGACTGCAAAAAGTTGAAGCTCTAAAATTACTAAATGAGGAAAGATGCAACCAAAGCATTCACATCAACGGCACAAAATGCTCAAAATTGGGTGCTCGACAAAGAAAATAACAAAAAACAAACAAAAGTCAGGCACACCATAGGCTCCAAAAATGTCATGTGACTCTTGATTAAGCAACTGTGAGTATAA
>SCHK01444991.1:5325-22510 GCA_004124795.1 Poropuntius huangchuchieni | reverse complement strand
ATTATGTGTAGTCCAGTATGAAATTGTTTTGCAATTTTGGAGCCTATGGTGTGCTGACTTTTGTATTTTCTAAATTACTAAATGGAAATAAAAAAACTAAAACTTTAATATAAATAAATGAATGAAACCTAAATAATATTTAATAATAATACATAACAAATTTACTAAACACATTCACTAAAAAATTAACAAAAATGAAAATGTAAAAATGAAAGCTAAGACTTTTTTTTTTTTTCTCAAACTATCTTCTAAATTTATTTAACCCAAAGGAACTTTAAAGCATACATTTGATCGGTGTGCCCCCTGTTAATTGAAACCATTGCTAAGTAGTTCATTTTAAAAAAATGTTAATTTAAAAACCCCATTTTCTTATTTCTGTTTAGCATTTTCATCTTGGACAGCTTTATGCACACTTATTGTTTTTTGTGCTAATGTTGATTTCAGCAGTGTTGAAAACATCTGTTTGTTTGAAGTTTGAGACAAGCAGAGATGTTCGCTATCACAGAGGAAAGATGCTGGCACTGTGCAAACCATCATGCATAGAATTCTGGCACAGTTTTGTGCTCTGCTCAGTTTCACCATCTGCCAATTAACAAGTCTAATTGTGCCTATGTTGTTTTAAATTGGTGGTTTTGTTTTACTCTGTACTGACCCTCAATTTGTCATCCTTTTAGGTCTGGGCACTATGGGAAGGGGCATTGTTGTGTCTCTGGCACGTGTGGGAATTTCTGTCATTGCTGTAGAGTCAGAAAAGAAACTCTTGGAAACTGGCAAGCAGATGGTGATTGGCATGCTGGAGAGAGATGCCAAACGACGGGGAGTGAGTGCCTCTCTCAGTCTCCTCAAATTCACCCTCAGCTTACAGGACCTGAAGGATGTGGACCTTGTTATCGAAGCCGTCTTTGAAGACATGGCACTTAAGAAGCGTGTTTTCCAAGAATTGTCCAAGGTTTGTAGACCAGCCACTCTGCTCTGCTCCAACACCTCTGGTCTGGATGTGGATGCGCTGGCTGGTGTGACGGACAGACCGCACCTGGTGGTTGGGATGCACTTCTTCTCACCTGCACATGTCATGAAGCTCCTAGAAGTTGTCTGCGGGCCTCGTTCCTCGATTGAAACCATCGCTACAGCAATGAGCCTTGGAAAGAGGATGGGAAAAGTAAGTGTCGCTGTTGGAAACTGCCCTGGTTTTGTTGGGAACCGCATGCTAAAGCCTTACCTGGATCAAGCCACCTTCCTGCTGGAGGAGGGAGCCACACCTGAACAAATCGACAAGGCGCTGGAGGACTTTGGTTTTGCGATGGGAGTCTTTAGGATGTCTGATCTTGCAGGCCTTGATGTTGGTTGGAGAGTCCGGAAGGAATCTGGGTTGACCGGTCCTGACGTTGACCCAAAAAATCCCCCACGCAGGCGCCAAGGGCGTAGGTACTGTCCCATTCCAGACATGGTTTGTGAGCAAGGCAGGTTTGGCCAGAAGACAGGTCGTGGTTGGTACATGTACGACAAACCTGGAGGCACAAATGCAAAGCCCGACCCACTTATCCAGAACCTCCTCGAGATGTACAGGAGCAGGTACGACATTCAACAACGCAGTATCTCAGATCAAGAAATAATTGAGAGATGCCTTTTTGTCTTGGCCAACGAGGGTTTCCGTATCCTGGAAGATGGCATAGCTGCCCGACCCGAGGATATTGATGTCATCTATCTGTTCGGTTATGGCTTTCCAAGGCATCGGGGTGGGCCCATGTTCTACGCCAGCATGGTGGGCCTGGAAAGAGTGCTGGAGAGGTTGGAGCATTATCACCAAGCCCATCCTGATGTGCCTCATTTGGAGCCCAGTCCACTTTTGAAAAAACTTGTGGCTTGTGGCAGTCCTCCTGTTCAAAAATGGAGAGAGCACATCAAAACAATGCACAGCCATCTCTGAAAGCACAACATGCCAAATTTGTTCATTTTGAAACGCTGCTGAAAGCTGTTATTAATAAAGAATTTACTTTCTCAACTCTTAACCCTGTCTCATCGGCTCTCATTATGTCTCCCTGAAGAGGTTTTAATTTGCTGTGTTGTATTTTTAGCATTTCTTAGAAGCAGATGTCTTTAGTTTTGGCAGAAAGCCAAATAAATCCAAACAAATTACCTTGTTTCATTTTTGCACAGCTTTGGTCTCATGGCCCATTGGTGTTTCATTTACCCTGCTGTAAAAATGCATTAGAAAAGTGGCATTTATCTTTTAAGGATTCATGGATGAGAGGGTTCTCAGACGCTTGCAGCTGCCCATACACATTCACAACAACTTACATTCGGTGTACACTACTAATCAAAAGTTTGAGGTCAGTTAGATTTAATGTTTTTGAAAGAAGTCACTTTTATGCTCACTGAGACTTGATTTATTGGATCAAAAATACAGAAAAACAATATTATTATTACAATTGATTAGTTATCAGTGTCACATGATTCTTTAGAAATCATTCTGATAAGCTGATTTTATTCTCAAGAAACATTTATTATTATCAATGTTGTGAATAGTTGTGCTGCTTAATATTTTTGTCAAAACTTTTAATCTTATTTTTCAGGACTTTCAATGAAGTTTAAAAGAACAGAATTCATTTGATGTTTTTGTGACATTATAAATGTTTTATAAATGACTTTAACGGTCACTTTTTGATCAATTGCATACATCCTTGCTAAAAGTCTTTTTTATTTTACTTTTTTACTGACTCCAGACTGACTCCAAAGTTTTGAACGGTAGTGTATACACAATGAATTACCTGTTAATGTGCTTTTTATAATTTATATGGCTGTGCAGTCAGTTTGAGGAAAACTTTTTAATTAATTTGGCTTTGAGGATCTATGTGGAATAGCTGGTCTGTGAGGTGTAGTGTGTATGATGTGATTAGTGGTTTGCTGCAAGGGATAAGTTAATTGCTATTACTTCTGTGCTGCTACCCAAATATGTTTGAGGCTGTTTAATTAAACCAGTGTTCACCCCTTTGAACTATGTCCAAAGATGGTGTAGAAATCAAACTATGAAAACCTAATTATTTGTACATATACATGGAGAGATCAGAAGTTTTTTTATTTTTTATTTTTTTTACTGCATTGTGTTCACTGAGTGTCGAAAACTCACCAACATTTCATGCATTTCACATATTTGCTTTTTTTTTAATTTTATTTTTTTACCACTGTAATAATTACCTACGAAGGATAAGTGTAATATAATTTTTTTATTTATATTGTTTTTTATTATATTAATATTTAAGAAAATCTTTCTACAGCTCTTTCTTTGTTTCTTTGTACACCTTAGAATACAATTATGTAAATGAGAAAACCTTTGTAATGCCTCTCCGGAGATTATAGCGCCGTCTGCTGGTCAAGTGTCGCCCCTGCGGCTGTGTGCAGTATAGTAATATCTGTCAGCGTGCGAGGCGAGCAGCTCTCAGTCCCGCAGCAGCATCCACCGCGAGAGCAGCGCGAGGAGCTCACGCGCCACCGGGCTCTTGTTTCACATAAGTTTCAGTCTGTGCTGCTTTGTTGAGATTTTTCTCCTCTTTAAATAGCGAACGCTCCAGGACCCTTCACGTGCGCGCTTGCTCCTCAATAGAGATCTGGCAGCTACCGTTGTTTTAACTCAGTTCAATTGAAATTTCTCTGGAAATCTATGAAAACCTAAGGATTATCCGCATCGAGAAGCCATTTGTCAGTTTAATATGGGAAAAATGTCGTTCTTCGTATTCCGCACGACTACAGGGATCTTAATGCAGATGTTGTGGGAAGTTTAATGCAGTTATTGTGTGATGGCAGGAAATCATCATCAGCTGTAAGTGCTCAAACCTGAATAAGGTAAGCAAAACCAAACTCCATATACTTGTGTAGTTCTTATTATTCTGCTGTTTTTCATTTATTTTTAATACAGTAATATTTTACATAACAGCAATGGTATCACATGGTAATATTATATAATACTGTACAATAAAATGTGCAATTAAAACAGTATTACATTTGGTATGGAAACTTTCATATAAAGTGTGTCCTGAATACATTTTATTTCTTAATATTTTGGACTACAACTTTCCAATTTGTAATGCATGTTCAGTCAATAGGTAACACTCAGCTTGACAATGTATTTTCATTGCATGTCTCTTCACTTACAGTAACCATGGCTTACACCGGAGCTCAGAAGGCTTTGAAGAGCGATAAGTTAGATGAAGCTCAAGCTCTGGCCAAAAGCTGTGCAGGCAGGCCGGACTTCCTCCCCTGTGATGGACTGTCCATCTGCGCGACACACAGCCACGGAAAGTGTTTCAAACTGCACTGGTGCTGCCATTTGGGGTGGTGTCACTGTAAGTGGCCAACTTCTGACACGCAAATGCATTTTATTCCACTCTATTCTATTTTAAATACATCACCTGATAATACAATAAGTGTGAAATGAGGAGTAGTAGAAAGTATCATTCACGTCACACAAAAAACAACAACAAAGGACATTAATGCAGCTGACAGTATGATTAAAGATGACTGCCCAAGCATTTTATATGTGTAGCAGAAATAAATATTCTGCTGTCGATCATCTTCTAGGAAAACTAGGTTATATAGTGCACAAAATTTAATTTTCTTCACTATTTTTAGGCATCTAGGGTTTCAAATATGACATCTATTTGATAAATAACATGCGCTGTGTGTATGATCGCACATCCTGTTTTTCTTATTTATTGTCACAGCTGCTTTGGGAGCATTTATGAGCTTGTGCTGTCATCAGAAACTGCTGTCTGGTGTTGCTTGGATGCTTTTTCAGCATTATATGACTTCATATGTTTTTGAGAATTTCTTAGTAAGCAAAATGTGTCAGCCATGAATATCTCCCCAGAAATATCTCGCCAGCAAATCCAGTGTGAGGGTTAACCTTTATATTTGACTTTTTCAAAGCAGACCTTACCCCACCTGAACCTTGATGCCACCTTTATATTCTCCGGTTGTTAGCTTGACATGACCCTGAATGCACCGTCCATCAGCGTATTCACAGGAAGCGGCAGCTCTGCTCCTTTAGCAGGATGTTCACTTCCTCTAGTTCACGTCTTTCTGACTGAGTTCAGCTCCGGAGTGATTGTAAAAGCTTTCATTGTGTTTAAGGGAGGTAAATGTCAGCGTGAGGCCTTTAGAACCGTGTGAACTGATCAAACCGTATTTAATACCCTCTCACGAAACCTCCGTCAGGGGAACTCAACTTTATTGAGTTCAGCCATCAAATAATAAAAGAATATTATCCTCAATGGCCCTCAGAGTAGTTTCTACCCAGTTTTATTTTTTTATAAAGCCCATTCTTTTCCAGCTTATTTTGGAGTGTAAGCTGATCAGCTACTGGTCTATGTTTGTGATTACTTACACAGCACAGAATGGGTACTCTATTTATGTATTTATTTGATCAATAAAAGCATGTCAATAATCATAAATTCACTGAACAGTGTAATACTGGTCTACAAATGCAGTTATGCAGCCTCTGTTTTATGAGTACTTCATCATTGTTAGTGTACATTGTGATAATAGTTTTTACCTTTCATTAATGCACACTTCATGAGATATGAAGTTGCAAAATAATTCATCTGGACTACAGGATGGTGGGAGACACTCAGTGTTTCTTAAATATGTGTATGTCCTTTATCAGTCTGTGCACATTATGACAGCTTTAATCTAGCGTTATTGCAATAGAGACAAAGCATTATGTTAATGCATGCTTGTGGTTTATCAGCCAGCACACTTGCCCTGTGATATAACTACTGACTGGTGCGGCATTGTGAGAAGCACTAAATGTACCAGAAAATTACAAACACAACATGCGCCCCCCGATATGTATTGTTTAGTATGCCTGTTCTGTTAAATAATTCATGGCTGGAAATCCTGGAGCTCTGATGCATACTGTGTTGTAGACTTTGGAAATTACACCTAGCACAAATGGTGACTGCTATTCACAACCCCATGTATGGCTCATTATCAGGTGGAGCTCTCATAATTTTATGAAATATCTACAGATCTTTTGCTTTAGTGGAGAGGTACTCTACCGTTTAAAGTTTTTATGAAATAAATTAATACTATTATTCAGCAAGGATGCATTAAATTGATAAAAAGTGGCAGTAAAAACATTTTTTACCTTATAAAAGATATATATTTGAGCCTTCTATTTATCAAAAATATGAAAAAATATGTATCATGGCTTTTCAGAAAAATATTAAACAGCAGAACTGTTTTCAACATTAATAATAATAAGAAATGTGTCTTGAGCAGTCACCATATTAGAATAATTATGTGAAACTGAAGACTGGTGTAATTATGCTGAAATTCAGCTTTGCCATAACAGGAATAAATTATATTTTACAATATATTCAAACATAAAACACATGATTTTATATCATATCTTTACTGTATTTTTTTTTTGTTTTTTGATCAAATAAATGCAGTCTTGGTGAGCATAAGAGACACTTCTTTTAAAAACATTAAACAATTTTACTGACCCCACGGAATGAGTACTGAGATTGTGCTCAATGCCAAAAAACTTAAATCCCCTAAATCCTTTCAAATGCAATTCTGTTTCCATTGTAGAAAAAGTCTTTATTGTGTCTTAGAGTGCAGTGAGAGTCCCATCGGGACATCGCTGTGTTATGGTGTACATTGTGATGATTTATTAAAATTGCACAGCATCACGCATGATACAGTCGGCTTTGCTCAGCTGTGTTTGGGTTTGACAGTATCCAGTCATACTTTGAGCAAATCCAGGGTTGTGGTGAGAGAGCAGAAGCTGTGAGAGTGGCGTCTCTGCTTCAGGCGTGTACGTGCTGCTTAGTGATGTTATGTGGCCATGTGTGAAACGTAGAGAAGGAAGCCTCCTGTTTCTGGATCTGTGCCTGCAGCTCCAGCTGTCAAACATTGATTTCCTCTGTGAGCTCTGTTCTGGCTTGGAGATCCGGTCCTTTGTCCAACAGATTTCTAAAACAAAGAACCGAAAGAAGTCTCTAAATGAATGCCAGATCGTACAAGTGGAACCTCCATTGTTGATTGCACATGAGAAAAGTACAGCAAAATAATTGTGTTCCGCTGAGTTGAGATAGTCGCCACCCCTGCAATTCGCTTCATTTGCACTTTTCACAGGACATGTTTGGAATCTCATTAGAATGTAAGGAGTTTGTTTTGCTTTTGTGTTTCTTTTGTTGTCTTTGCTTTTCTCAGCAAGATATGTTTATTAAGTTCTACTCATGAATTTATTACAGAAATCATAGCAAATCTCAGGGCTACTATAATTGTGTGTTTATACACTTAAAAAGGTACAAAGTTGTCACTTGGGTGGTACTCTAAAGTACAAAAGCTTAAAGGGATGTCTTTGTACCTTATTTACTCCTAAACGGTACAAGGTACATATTAGCACTTTAAAGGTACATATTAGAATCAAAATTGTACATATTTAGTTTTGTGCTTACAATTATCTTAAGGGGCCATTTACACAATGCCGTTTTCAACTAAAAATAGAATTTTTTATGTGTTTTGGCTGTACATGACAACAGCGTTTTGGGGGCCTGAAAATGGAAACTTTTTTCAAAATTTCAAAGTTTTTGAAAGTGGTATACTGTTATCATCTTACTATTAAATATAAAAATGTGAATTTGTGAAAATGCTGACATCATGCGTATACATGTTTAATATGCGTGTGTCTCTTTACAAAGTGATATCACCATCTACACGCCTGGCATTCATAATACAACGTTTTAGTTATTTTTGCAGCTCTGTGTGGAATTACTTGGAATTTATTACACACAGTCTCAAATACTGGAAAAGCTACTCTAATGCTATTTTGAAATGTGGTTTAGTTAGTAGAATTGCTACTTTTAGTCAGTTAAAACCTGGCGCAGTCATCTGTTTGCATCACCAGACACAAGATATTTGACAGTTGTTGTACTTATATACTTTATATACTTTTTCCTAAGTGTCTCCTATAAATCCATTCTGGGGAAGTAAATGGGATGGATGGGGTTGCTGGCATATGTTATCTCTGTAGAGCTGACTTCTTTATAATTCAGGGGATGCTTTTGTGAAAGAGAAAGACAGAGACTGAGCATGTGAGAAAGACGCTTAGACAAAGAAACACAAGACAAGAGACTTACTGCCAAAGGCCATGAGTGAATGAGTGGATGTTGATCTGGGCCTTAGATAACAGGGGATTAGTGTTGTCATAGATGTCCTGATCACACCCCGGCTGAATTCTGCCAGATGTGTAGAACGGAACGGAAATGAGCTGTATGGTGCCGTATGTCCCTCCCTCTCTGGACTTTTCAATTTGACAATTTTTCAACAAAGGGGAGCATGAGCGCCTTCCTGAATCACAAAATGACAAATGGGACAAAAAACTCCCTTGATAAAGTTACAAAAAATAAATAAGATTTTTATATATACTGCCTGGCCAAAAAAAGGTCACCGTCTAAATTCAAATAAGCAAATGCTTGGAATTTTAAGATTGAATGATTATTGAAGTGATTATATGTTTCAGGCTGACTGACCCTAACTGATGCAGTGATTAGCTTTTTATTTCTATAGGCTATGCATATTCAAAGATGAATCCAGATTTCAAGATTCATCTGGCTCAAATTATGAAAGATTGGCCATCTCAGAGTCCTGAGCTTGATCCCGTTAAAAGTCTTAAGCCCGAGACACACTGCATGATTTTCGGCTGTCCCAGATGAAAGACTGGCATCATGAAACAATCGTGGCAAATCAGAAATCGTGATGATCTGGGACAGCCAAAAATCGTGCAGTGTGTCTCGGGCTTTAGGGATGTGCTAGAGTTGACTTTACACTGCCTATCCAAAATAGTTGCACTCTTGAATATTTCCTTGGACCACCTTTAGCTTTGATAACATTGTGCATTCGTTGTGGCATTGTTTTGAGAATGTTATGCAACATCACACCATTTATTTCCATCAAGAGTTGCAATAATGTTTGGCTGAGATCTGGTATTTACAATGGAAGAATCGAATCACTCTGTAAAGCTGACTCCAACACATACACTCTAAAAACGATGGGTTAAAAATAACCATTTCTGGGTTATTTGGCAACCCATCACTGGTTTAATATTGGACAGAATGCATGCTGGGTCTGTTTGACCCAACATGCTGAGTTGTTTTATTTAACTCAACTGTTGTTTAAAAATTACTATATTGCTGGCTTAAAATGGGATTACTAGAGGCAACAGTAATAATCAAAAGATGAACCTTTATTAATAAGCAAGAACACCCATGGACAAAAACATAAGACAAACTGAATTTATTTTGTTTAGCATAGATTACAATATTACATATATTTAAACTCATTTAACAAGCATTTTAGAAATAAAAAACATAACATTGAAAAGTAAAAATGTTTTCCAACTGTTCTTCCCTTTTCACCAAAATAGAGCTGATTCTGATTCAGATTCTTGTGCTGTTGTGTCGCCGGGCCAGTGATAGGCTGAGATTGACCCATCCAATAACACAATGGCTGGGTAACACAAAAACTACCCAACACTGGAAAAAAACAACCCAATATATGACCCAACAGGCTGTACCAAAGACTTTCTGTAGGGCTAAGCTCAGGACTGGTGGCCAGTTCATGCATGAAAATGATTCCTCATGCTCCCTGAACCGTTGTCTCACAATTAGGGTCCAATAAATCTTGACATTGTCATTGTGGAATATGTACATGTTGTATGTCTTTGAACATGGCTGTTTAAGAAATGAAAAGATACACACAGCATCAGTTAGGGTTACATCCATAGAGCCAACAGTTTAAACATTTATTTCACATATTCCATCTATTGTAGCTTTTGGTGTGAATGGATGACATTTTTTGTTAAAAAATAAACTTTTCCCCTTAATAAAAAAGACAATAAAAACATCCACGTATACATATCAAAGCCTATTGAAAATTCAGCAGCCTGTTTCTCATTTCATATGCAGAAACAGCTACAGTACTTGGCTACAGTAAGATTCAACAATTCAAAGGAAAACGATCATGTAACTAAATCATGAATCTTTTGGGTGCAAGAAACATTACCTAACATTCTTAGTGGGCTGTGATAAAAAATAAAATGCTACAATGTGTAGAATAAGCCTCGTGTAATTCGTTCTGTGAAAGTAGTATTGCTGCACTGTAGTACAACCTCAGTGGATTACAGCATAACCTATTTGGATTATTCATTTTTATCTCTGACTATTCTGAATGTGCACAGGTTTTTTATTATGTAATGAAATATGTTTCAATGAATTACATTTGACAGTTTTAGATTTTTGATCTGTTTTTTATGACAGCAAATCCTAAAATGAACTAAACTGGTATGTGCCAGCAGTTTTCATCGGCATGTAGAGGCACGCCACAGGTTTTTGAATAACTTTCTCTGTGTGAAATACTGATATATGTGCTTTAATGAAAACAAAACAGATTGATTTGTAAATGATGATGACATTCAGACCAGAGGTCTGGCACTAATACTGCAGTGCACTGCAAGAGACTGTACATAATGAAGCATCCTGTGAGTTTTAATGCAATGCATTTTTTTCTGGATGCCTCAGTTATACTTAAAGGAACAGTTCACCCAAAAATAAAAATTTGCTGAATATTTTCTCACCCACAGGCCATCCGAGATGTAGATGAGTTTGTTTCTCCATCAGAACAGATTTAGAGAAATTTAGCATCGCATCAGTTGCTCACTAATGGATCCTCTTCAGTGAATGGGTGCCGTCACAAACCAGAGAGCCCAAACAGCTGATAAAAACATCGCAATAATCCACAAGTAATTCACATGACTGTAGTCCATCAATTAACATCTTGTAAAGTGAAAAGCTGCAGGTTTATACTAAACCAATCAATCGTTCAGATGTTTTTACTTGAAACGAGTCATCTATCGATAATATTGCTCTATCCAGTGAAAAAGTCATCTTTTCTGAATCAGAAGAGAAATATGCACAGATCAAGCATGCCTTATTGGTTTATATGTTTCCAGAGTGGAATAATGTGGACTAGTAGTGGATTAATGTGATGTTTTCATCAGTGGTTTGCACTCTCTGTCTGACGGCACCCATTCACTGCAGAGGATCCATTAGTGAGCAAATGATGTAATGCTAATTTTCTCCAAATCTGTTCCGATGGAGAAACAAACTCATCTACATGATAGCCTGAAGGTGAGTACATTTTCAGCAAATTTTCTTTTTTGGGAAAACTATTCCTTTAAAGCTTTGCAATCTAAATATTCCCTAAGCCTCAACTTGATTTTACTGCTTGCTTCAGTCTTGATGAGGTAATAAATTTTAATGCTCAGATTAGTATTTGCTTTCTGACACATCCAGGTAATGATCTCCTTCTACTCTGTCTGTACAGGTAAATATGTTTACCAGCCCATGACCAACGTCGCTCAGCTACCCAGCACATCTGTACCAGCCGCTCCATCTGACTGCACCAACACCATCGATCTGTCCATCTCTCTGACTGAGCGCTTCCTCCGCATCTCCCCCTGTTTCCTGCCTCCACCTTGTCCTGAATCTCCCAAATACTGCAACATTGCTGAACTGTTTATCGATGACTACATTGTCAAACGCATCAATGGCAAGATGTGCTACGTTCAGCGGCCCCCAGTTCACATGGAGACCCCACCCACTCCACCTCAACTAAATCCCGCCTCTCTGACACCACAGAAACAGCAGCAGACTATTGAGGAGACTGTTAAAGGACCAAAAATGGGCCACTGCTCTTCGCCCTCCAACTCAGAGGACTCAGGGATCAATGCGTTGGGAGGACACTATCTGGAGTCCTGTGAGGAAGAGTCTGAGGAAGAAGATGAACTTAGCACTGATGGACACTCGAGTCCTGGAAGTCTATGGGACCAGGATGAATGCACCCTACTGTCCCCTTCCAAATCCATTGTTGAGATTATTGAAAATATTGAAACTACTGTGTGATATTTGCTCTTTTTGTTCTTTTCACATCTCTCTCTCTCTCTTTGTCTGACAAGATAAACTCAATGTGTCAAAAGAAATATTGTATGTAGAGGAAAATGCCACACCCATAAAGACAGTGCTATACTTTATATTTGTCTTTAATCTCTGTGCTCATTGTTATACCTCACATGGTCCTTAATTTGATGCTAATCACAGTTCTTGATGTTATATATGCAATTTGGATAGAAGTGAACCAAATACCATTAGAGAGCAAACTGCATTCTTGCCATACCTCAATTCACTATAGTAATCCATAGTAAACTGGGGTTAAATCACGCAAAATGAATTGGGGCAAATTTATTCCAAAATTAATTATTTTATAGTCATGTCAGTACAAAAAAATATATATGATCAGACTACTTTATGCTACTTGCTCCGATAACCGATTTTTCAGATATTCATCTTGTAGGATTTTCTTCTTAGTAAATCTTTGTGTAGCTAGCAAGATATGGTGATAACATTCATCCATGCACCCTCAACCCATCAGAATCATCTTTGCAGAAGAGCAGTGCCGACTCGCAACCATTAAGCCTGCAATTTTATATTTCTACCACTGATGGCGATAGAGAGGTTAACATTTTGTAGTGCAGGTTTAAGGAGAACAAATGACTCTTCTGCACCTAAACCTGCTTTGCCACATTATAGCTAAACAGTTGACCAATATATGAAGTTAAACGTCAAATATGNTAAGGAGAACAAATGACTCTTCTGCACCTAAACCTGCTTTGTCACATTATAGCTAAACAGTTGACGAATATATGAAGTTAAACGTCAAATATGGACCATTCTAAGAGAACATTTCATTCTCAATGAAGGAGTTGTTTTCATGTGTTTAGAGAGCAGAGTTTTACTGATACTGAAAGCTGGCATCAGGTCAACTATCATCCAGGAGGAGGTCAGTGCTATGTAATTTACATAGAGTAACAGACATGGCATATATTTAATTTCATCATTATGTGTGTTCCCTGGAAATCAAACACATAACAGTGGTATTGTTAGCACCATACTCTACCAAAGGAACTATGGTAGCAGGTGCAATGACATTGATGTTTGTCATGCTGCTTTTACCATATTTAGCTAGCTTCGCTATTCCTAGTAGTTTGGGAGAGGAAAAGGTTGTCTTGGTCTTTGATAATTTAATAGTTTCTGACTCTAAGTGCTGAATATGACTGGCCTTTCAATTCACAGACTTACATAAGACCATTCAGAACCCTCTGCGGTGGCGACATAATGCATTTTCATCAAGGCTAATCCTAGTCCAAAACACAGACCATGAATAGGGCACATCATTAACATTGGATGCAAATTATATTCATGCTACTTTAACTGAGATTAGTCATAAATGTTCCTGGCAATTATGGCCATGATTGCCAAATCCTTTCCTTTAGTTCTCCTTGCCAGGTTTAACAAAAAGAAACAGGTGTCTTGATACAAAGGTTTCTTTTTCAGCTCCACTTTAATTATCATTACCATTATGATGCTTCTTGATATTGTTAGTGCTCTAATTTCCATGTAAACACGGCTAAAATGGTTTTCTTTTGCCTCAGTCATCAAGATATCGTACTTGAAATGTCCTTGAAATCCACAGAAGTGGATTCAGGATACAGCGTTTATAGTAATTATGAATAATAATTTCAAACGAAAAGTTGCCCAGATGGAAACCATTAAGACACCAGCCAGATGGCACACAGCATCAAACTTAGTAGATATAGTTTAACGAACAGACACAAGAGATTTTTACGTTGACTCTTAGTTTGATTGAACATTATTTCTTAAGCTCAGATCAAACAATGGATACGTCATATCTGATGAAATTCGCAAAGGTCATGGTGTTTTAGTGCATCTAGCTATGTCACAAAATCAGCTTAGCTGTTTGAAAAAATCTTTCTCTAAAATTGTTGTCTTTGAATTCCATTAGTGGATGATGGAAAAAAACAAACTTTTTTTTTTCAATGTCATGTTTGGAGAAAGCATGAGTGATGCTTGCGCCTCAATGCATTTAGGGTAATTTTTGGTGATCACCAGTGCACTGCTGTTAAGGTATTCTGTTTTTAGTTTGTTATGTGGTTCCTGGGTGGTTACTAGGGCATTGGTAGGTGGTTATTATTTTCTAAATCTGATCGTTTAGAAAAGTAATACCACACGTCACCTTAACATGCCACACAATTTGAGTTATCATTTAGGCCTATATTCATTTCACAAGATATGATGTGTAGTATGTGCTCAAGTTATTACTTAACATGAAGCACATTTACTATTGTTAGACGAGGACAAAAGATTTCCAACTGGCTCGAATGGTCATGTAATTTCATTGCATTGACCAAGAAAAGCTGATAATGTTTAAAAGTGACTTCTGTGTGAGTTTTGCTTCATACATCTTATACTATTGACAACAGACATTTTTTGCCTGTGAAATGTTGTTAATTTGAATATACCTTTAGGATTCGAGTTTTCCTCAATCCCTAACCATAAGGGGTAATACTAGTAATATTTGCCTTATTATTTGAAGCATTTTTGAAGTATACTCTACCAAATGACCATCAGAAACAGCAGTGTAAGATTGTGAAGACACGACAAGCAAGAGTTTTTTTTTGCACTGCATGCTGCAAGATCAAAAATGGAGCGTGTGATGTGCTTCAATCATTCCTCAGGGGATGTCAGGATACAAACATCACCTGCTGTAGATACTGATTGATTTCTCCTCTGTGTGCTGTCATGTTTATATAGCACACTGTTTCTTACACTGCATTTTTAAGCACTTTAATATTACTATGTCTGCTCTCGTGTGTGACCATATTTGATTAAAGTACAGAATCACAATAAAGGCAAAGGTCACCCAAACATGAAAATTCTGTCATCATTTAATGACTTTGCCTCATTTAAAACCCCCTTTTTTTTTCTGTGGAACGCAAAAGGAGATGTTTTGAAAAATGTTTATGCTGCTCCATACAACAAAAGCATATAGTCACTATAGGTAAAAAAGCAGCATGAACATTCTTCAAAACTTTTCCTTTCGTGTTCCATGGAAGAAAGCAATCCATACAGCTATGAAACGACATGAAAGTGAGTAAATACTGACAGAATTTACATTTTGGGTGAACTATTCCTTTAATTAGACTGAGAAAACACAAGGCGATCTTAATTATGATTTGACATTTGCCCCTATTATAAATTTGTGCTGCATAAAGAATGGGAAAAAAGTCAAACAGCAGGTTCAACCTCTCGGTTTCCCTTCTTCATTTTCGTGTGTCCTTTTCAGCGTTGACATATTCCTCTGAAAATATGAATATTTTAATACATAAACCCACAGCAGACTGAGCACACACACACACACACACACACACACACTGAGTCAGCTCAATGAAACCACACGAGCAGACGCATGCGCCAAATGATGTCTGTAATCTCATGAGCGGAAACCCCGCTGCTGAACATTCTTATTTTCAGAAGGACAATCTCATTTTTTCTTCATCGTTGCAGGAATAATATCCCTCTGATTGAGGTAAATCAAGCCACTACTGGATCGGGAACTCACCAATAGTTCACCTGATAAACAGCTGCCACAGTCTGTGGTCCGTGTGCAGACCTCTGTGGGAGATCTGGGTTTGATAAGCTCCATAAATGTCTCTGAGTCACCCCGCCGAGCCCTCCGCTGCGCTCACCCTGTAAAATATTCATTGCTTTTCTCTTCTCCTCAAAGATTGTTTTTTGGAGGTTGTTGTTTTTCTTCAACATGGCCCTGACTCCACAGTCCACAGTCTATTCAGACATTCATTACACTAAACATGCACAAACAGTGCTTTTTCAAGGAAAACCAATGCTGAAGAGACAGGGTCAAATTCACAATGCAAATGAAGAGGAATACTATTGAAATTGTATGTGTGGATGCTGCCGCAAAAGAAAGCTGAAAATGATATTCAGATGTGCTTGATATGAATTGTATGAGGTCTGTGTGCGTTTAATGGCCGGCTATCAGTTATACCTTATGAATTGACAGTAG
The DNA here is from genome assembly GCA_004124795.1 of Poropuntius huangchuchieni. NCBI lineage: Eukaryota > Metazoa > Chordata > Actinopteri > Cypriniformes > Cyprinidae > Poropuntius > Poropuntius huangchuchieni. Next base: position 6,505 of record SCHK01444991.1, on the reverse strand, counting down.
CGCAGATGTTTATTGCTCTGTGTGTGTTATTAGCCCTCCTGGGTAGGAATACATTTGTAATGGTGTGAGTCATGGGTATCTTCTTGTAAATGACTTCAGAGGTCATTTGAGACTATGAATTTGATTAAGGTAATAGTTTTGAAGTGTCATGTCCTGTCAAGCCTGAAGTGCTCTGACCTTGAAGCACTATGGATAAATGACTACATGAAAGAAAAGATCAACGTAAATACTGAGGCTTTTATTTTAATAGGTTTCTATAATCCACTTCAAACTTGTGGAATCCACTTACATCCTGCCTTAAAATACATTTGAAACTGAAATATAACTATTAAAAAAGGCATAAATATGTATCACCATACAAGTACAAATCTTCTTGAACATGACAAATTTTTTAAATTGTTGGTTATTATACTCACTTAGCGTGTAACTCATTAATATGAAGTGGTTTTTCTTTTTTTATTAAAATATGAAAAAATATTAAAAAAAATTCCAGACAAAAGTACTTTACTGTTATCTTTAATCAGTCCATATTCAAATGTTAGCAGTGTTTTACTCCATTTTAGTGAAGCACTTGTGACAAATGAGCCACTCACTCTAGGAGAGAATAGTACAATGGTAGCTTTTCTGATTTCCATTGTTCTAAGTGCTTAACTGAAGATACCCAAAATAGGGTGATGAAAGTAGGATAAATATTGGGCTAGGCAGGCATAGGCAGTCTGTCATCATAAATATGGGGCAAAATTTTCCTTTCAGCTTTTATGTACATTTTTAGAAACCATCTCTTGCTTGCTACATGAATAGTAATGTGAAGAGTTTACAGTCATTTTGTACTCTTCACTTGGTGAAATTACAATAAATAAATAAATTAAATTAAAATAAAGCCAGAAAATACAAAAACAAGCCCCCCCCCAAAAAAAAAACTATAATAATAGATATTATAATAGTATCTCAATGCTAAAAACACTGGTGTACTTAGAAAGTCGTATGTTGTTGCTGTGATTCTACATTTTCCAAAAGGTTGAGCAGTATGTTTTAGAATGTTATCGCCCAGGAAAAATATATAGTTCATTGAACACATGGTGACCTTTTGTGTCCCCTCTGTATGAGGTGATTTGTCACAATGAAACCTGCCATTATACCAGCTATTTTTGACTTTTCCGTTAAATTCAAACACAAAAGT
>SCHK01444990.1:0-10574 GCA_004124795.1 Poropuntius huangchuchieni | reverse complement strand
CACACACACACACACATACACACACACATAAATATATATATATAAATATATATATATAAATTTTCTTTTTGCTTTATATAAACTGGTATAATAATTGTTAACAGTTATGTACAAGACACGTTTAAATAAATAAACTGTCAACAATATTTAAAACTAAAACATTGTGTTTAAATTTTATTTATTTGCAATTATAGCTGGAAACAGAATCCCAGCACTAAAATATTAAAAACCAAAACATGACAGAAAACAAAAAACGTAAGACAAAGACAAATTTATATCATCGACAAATGCAGTGCATACACAGCTCTGGATCGACAGTCCTGTGTATTCTGATTAAGTCAATACGGTCATAAAAGATATCGCGTCTACTCATTATAACAAAGTCCACAATGAGTAACTTATGACCAGCGGTATGATCATAGATGTTAGCCGTTTTTTTTTTTTTTGTTTAAACAAAACTGTCCATCCCAGTCAGACGTCCAGTAGACAAAAGTTCATAGTGCTTAAAAAAAAGAACAGCTGTAGAGGATGAGGAAGTGTTGGATGAACTTCCTCTCATTCTTACTGGTCATTGTAAAGCTGATCTCCCCCTACATGCTATCACCCACGCTAACCGTTTGTTGCTGTGGAAGTGAGAAGCCTTTGTTTACCTTCTCTTCCTCTACGTGAAAATGTAAAAATAAGATCTTGTCTATGGCTATAGGGTGTGTCCCACCACAGGATGTCAGTCCCCAGACTCAAGCCTTTCCTGTCTTCTCTGAGAAGGGCCATGAAGACAAGCGTAAAAACCACATTTACACCCAAATATCTCAAACTGATACAACAGAATGGTAACCAACTAGCTGCAGTTGATACGGGACATCTAATAAAAGGTACATACCGAGACGGAGTGCCACCACACCTACAACAACTTCTGTAAACAGTCATCGTCTATCTGCAGCTCTGCATTAACTGATGAAGTTCCTAACTGAAGTTCCCAGGACCTCAGAGACGTAAAAAATATGAAATGATAGACATGCGAACAAGCAAGAACATTAGCGTTTTTTTTTTGTTTTTTTTAAACCGTGTCCTCAATGGGGCAGTTTAGCTGCATTACCTTGGAAGCAAACAGGTGTCAAACAAGGCAATTCATACACTAATGTTGAAAAATTCAGGGACGGTAATTTTTTTGTCTTTGAATGAAGCCTCCTATGCTCATCAAGGCTCTATTTATTTGATGAAAACTGTAATATTTTGAAACAATTTCAATTTAAAATGACTAAAATTTTTCAAAAAGTCCTTTATTCCTGTAATGGATGCATCCTTACTCAATAAATGTATTCATTTTTGTATTAAAAAAAAAAAATCATACTGACCCCAAACTTTTGAATGATAGTGTATGCATAACTGACATTTTTTGGCAACAATTTGAAGACATCCTGGTAGATTAAAAAGTGGATTTTTTTGGCCATTGTGTTTCACAAAAACATCCTTCTCTGACATGTATTTCAGGTCAATCCTTGTGTCAACACAAGAATGACAACACAAGATTTGAAACAAAGGCTAGTTTGTCATATACATTAACACAATTTTAAATGTGTTATTCGAGATCACACTGTACGAGTACTTTGCATTGGCTCTCCACACGGGCAAAGCTAAATCCGGCCATACATTACAGGTGACTTCTGGATGAAATGACCCAAGATTAATTACACTTTATGCCAACAGTCCTAATCACACTATTCTCTATGGCACAACTGTTAACCGAAGTCTGTAACAATATGTTTAATCCATAAATTAACTATGAAGGCTAATGACTCAAATTTAGTCGCTTTACAAACCAGAGAAACATGACATCAGGAACATGGCTAAGTGTGAAGCAACATGAGAGTCTAAAAGGCGGAGGCTTCATCATTCTCGATTCTCAACCTGTCAGACCGGTGGGACAGCCATTTACCAATCTATGCCAAGGACAACCAATTCCCCAGTCTTTACCAAAGCACTTTAACTTTACACTCAAAGCCAGGAGCAACACTATAGTCTCTGATCTGTAATAATCAATGTATTCATGTATTCACAACTTTTAACTGGTTCTTTACTGTCGAACTACTAATAATAGAACCATTTGGCAGGTCTCATAATGATATTTATAGGTCAAGTAACGTAGTTTAACAATTAAAACAGAACCCCAGGCGGAGATCATAAAATGATTTTTTTGGAGCATTTAGCAACTGTGTGTGTGTGTGTGTGTTTGTGTGTGTTTACATACAGATTAGTTAGTGTGTCAAAAAAATAAATAAAAATTATTTATGATTTTAAATTGGTTCGTCATATCAGTTATCAGGCTTGTATCAGCCAAAAAGAAAAGCAATATCGGTTGATATCTACTACTACACACACATTCATATACATATCTAGCATACTTAGATTCAGTTTGACATCTGTGTCTCTATGTGGACACAGTGGGACAACTTTTTTTGGTGCAACCAACAAAATAAATAAGTTAAATGCTATTAAAATACTTGTACATATTGAAAGCACCAGTATGAGACAGTATGTTCACAGTAGGGGACAGATATCTGCTTTCCAGCCGCTGATCGAAGTAACCAGAGGGCTAACAATACACTCTCTGTTCTCTCATTCAGAAAGGTGTAGTTTCATGATAGTGCGGGGAACAGTGGAGAACAAGGTCAGGACTAGGTGTTAGTTTCGTTTTAGACTGAACGTTATTCATTAGTTAGCTGGACAACACTCAGAATGCAAAAGAAGAGATTAAACAACAGGTTAATCTGCAAACAGACAGTATGCACACCATTACAAAAACATATGTTAAGTTCATACAGAGCCGAAATTTGAATTCAATAGCTGTGCCTCAACGCTAAGTGAGCTTCCTAGCTAGACAGCATTTGTAGGTATTATGTGAATATTCGTTTACTTGCTTTCTAGGCAGCTCAGTGCGTCTTGAGACACATCCACACAGAGTCGGTGAGTGGAAACACCTGTGGCCGGGCAGCAAGTCGACGGGCCCGGGCAGGACTCACCTGATTCACCGCGGCCCGATGTCCCGGCACTGTCCACGATTCAAGCGGGTTTGCTCAATTATCCTGAGGTGAAGAGGAAAACCACACCGGGCGGTGAAGAAGAGCAGGCTCGAATTGTGTTTGCCTCGCCTACGAGGGCTGTGTATGGACACAGTGTTTGAGGATTATCAGTGAAGTGTTTCCTGCTGCGCTTGCTGCTGATTTGCGCTCTAGCTCCTCCCCCCTGAGCAAACGCCTTCCGGGACAGTTCATAGTACGTCCAGCAGGGGGCGCTCCCACTGCTGAACTCATTAGAGCACAGTCTACTGAACAAACATCAGAAAATGCAGTTTAAGCGTATTTTAACACTTGAGCTCCACAAACACATTATATACATTATATCAAGTGATGTTATATATATATACACTACCAGCCAAAAGTTTTTGAACAGTACATTTTTTTAAGACGTCTAGTCTGCTCACCAAGCCTGCATTTATTTGACCCAAAGTACAGCAAAAACAGTATAATTTTGAAATATTTTTACTATTTAAAGTAAAAAAAATTTTTTTTTAATATATTTTAAAATGTAATTTATTCCTGTGATTTCAAAGCTGAATTTTTAGCATCACTACTCCAGTCACACGATCCTGCAAAAATCATTCTAATATTCTGATTTGCTGCTCAAAAACATTTAGAATTATTAATATGTTGAAAACAGATGAGTAGAATTATATATATATACTGCCTTAAAGAATAAGAGAATAAAGGGAATTACAAAAAAGCTTAAATAAAATAATTAAAAATGATTAATATTATTACACATTCTTCATATTTACAATGGAAAACATTTTGAAATTTCAATATTTTTATTTTGGAAATGTTATTATTTATATCAAGTACACACACTTATATTTATTTGCTAAACTTAAGCTATACGTATGCTTACTGTACACTGTATGTAAGCATAAAACACTTCATGTTCACATTTTTATATTAACTACACACATATTTATGTACTTGCTATGTGTATGCTATACTTATGCTTATTGTATATAAACATCGTCACTATCAATCAATTAAGTCAATAAAAGCAAACAACTCCTTTATTACATAAACCCTCTTCATTGAAAATGACACTCATTGAGGGAATTGGGCTTCTAAATGCAAAATTGCACAGAAAGCAATGGTTGCTTTATATGTATTCTGATTAGTGTAAACTGATTAGTTATTAAAAAAAATGTAGATCACAGTAAATTTCAAGTTATTTGACAAAAAAAAAAAATCACTGATTTAGAACTGGTTAAAAATCATAGACTGAGAGAACGAGCTCCTTCTGATGGGGTAGTTATGAAGAAAGTTGGAGATCCATGATATTTCTCCTGTAGGGAAACAGAAAATTATTATTATCTTGGCCTGAATTCCTGTTTAATACTTGTTAGCTTATTTCATAGATAATATGAGGAAAAAGACAAGAGCAGATACTGAGTTACAAATTCTGAGGTAATAATCATACTTCTAAAACACCCAGAACAGTCAATTTAGACATTTACACAGATACACAGAGCATCTTAAACTTGTGAAAACCTGAATGTGCTTGACTGCTCTCTCCGTGGCATGAGCCTGAAGCAAAGTAACTGTGCATCCACCGAACCCTCCCCCTGTCATTCGACTCCCGAACACTCCATCCACCTCCAGTGCTGCCGCCACCAGCTCATCTAATTCTGGACAGCTGACCTCGTAATTATCCCTAAGACAAACAATATTAACCCCAGTCAAAGAATGCATAATTAAAAGCCATTTAACTGACAGTTAACTACACCTATTCAATAAATGTGTTAAGCAAACAACATTTCAGACACTGAAAAGCACTCCTAATCCTGGGATGTTCAAAAGGAGTTGACTTCTGTAAGTCTTCCAACATGATAATCTTGCTTCGATTATAGATGTTTACCTAAGAGAATTGTGGCTCTCCACCATCAGCCTCCCAAACTCTTTGTAACCCCCTCTCTTCAGTGCCTTGGCAGCTTGCTCTGTGCGTTCAATCTCCTCGATCACATGACGTGCCCGATGGTATGTCACACCATCCAATCGATCCTTGCCAGCTAAATTCAGATGTTTACATTTTATTATGAAATGACCTTGATTAAAGACATACGTTATGGTGTCGGTTCAAAATCTTTCTTTTTTCTTACCCTCTAAATCTTGTAAAGTAGCCTCTCTTAGACTTTTCTTGCCCAAAACGGCTGCTGCCTCCTCACATTGTTTTCGTCTGGTGGGATACTCGCTTCCTGTGAGAGAATGTCTAACGTTGGAATTTGTGATCAGGATTACAAGTCCAGGGTCAGCCAAAGGGACAGCAGTGGCCTCCAAAGACCTGAAAAATTACATTTAATTTTTATTAATAGCTGTTTTGATATTATATTTGCATATAGAAATTAGTACTAATCTGACAGATGAGTTTGAATTGGCAAATCTACTTACCTGCAGTCAATGAGCAAAGCGTGGCCCTCTTTACCCATAACGGACACAAACTGGTCCATGATGCCACAGGGCACAGCAGCATGAGTGTGTTCAGCCTGCTGACAGGCCACTGCCTTCGCTACCTGATCCCCATCATCTGTAGAGGGACAGAAACATTAGAAGATTGGATCTTGGTTTTAGTTTTGAAGCCCATGAAACTATTAACTACTATACATTTCTTTATGCACTGTTCAAAAGATTAATGTTGGTAAGATTTTTAAAATGTCTTTTTTTTTTGTCAACAAGACTGCATTTATTTGATAAAACTTTAGTCAAACAGTAATATTGTGAGATTACAAATTTACAGAAAGTTGCAAAATTTTAAATAACTTTTCTATTTTAATACGCTTTAAAATGTATTTCTGTGATTGCAAAGCTGAAATTTTAGCCACCATTACTCCAGTTTTCAGTGTCACGTGATCCTTTAAAAATCATTCTAATATGCTGATTTCTTATTTTTATCAGTGTTAAAAAACAGTTATGCTGCTTTATATTTTTGTGGAAATTGTGATACATTTTTGAGGGTTCTTTGACAATATAAAGTTCAAAAGAACAACATTTATTTGAAATAAACATCTTGCAACATTATGATCCTTTACTGTCACTTTCGATTGTTTCAATGTATCCTTGCTCAATAAAAGTATTAATTTATTATAAAAAACTTAATGATCTCAAATATTTGAACAGTAGTGCATATAATAATTTTATAATAATAAATGTTTTATTTTACATTGCTTTATTTTAATGAACTAAAAAATCCAAATGATAACACAAAAATAATTTTAAACATAAACATTAAAAAATTATAAAACATTTGTTTAAGAGATTACTAAATAAGTAAGCAATGGATTATTTGCTCATGCAGTTATAGAACTCTTTATTGCTGTTCTGTAAGTACTTTCCCCACTAGTTTTCTCTGTAGGGATTTCAAAAACATATTTAGCCATGAACCAAATCAACCAGCTCTGAAATTAATCACAATGTTGTAACATTGAGGGAAAAAAATGAAGAAGAAGAAAAAAAGAACAGGTTTCCATGGTGACAACAACTTCTAGTAATATGGGCAGTGTAGTTCTTTACTGGGAACTCAACATAAATTTTTGAAGTTGAAAAGATTGTAGAATTGCAAGCATAACCCATCAAATAACAACCTCAATGCTCATGGTAGTTCTGTCCTGAACGCATTACATGTTATCAGTACAGAAAATACTGTATGGAAAAAATGAATTAGATTTGTACTTCTGTATTTGTTATGCTATTTCCGGTCCAACTAACAGACCAAAACTTTTTAAAATGAGTGTGACAGACAGACATAGTTCTTACCTGGACAAAACTGCTGCAAGAAGGTGTACACAGCCACTTCCAGTGAAGCGGAGCTGGAGAGTCCGCCTCCTAGTGGAACACTACTGGCTATTACAGCTCTGAAGCCAGGGATGGGATGTGCTGTGCAAAGACATGGCCATTTGTGAACGCTAATAAATGCATGAGATTAATATGTACTCCATTTGAAATGAGACAACAGTGAACATGTGCTCAGCAACTATTCTTTAAGTGTTGCAAGTATGGTTTTTGGAAACTCTGCATTAAAAAGTTAGTCCAAAGATAAGTTCTCAGCATGGGTCCCTGGGGTCACATTTCGTGCTAGAGGCAGAATAAATGTACACTTCCTCATTACTTCCCTTTTTTGCCATATAGGCAAAAATGATAGCAAAAGATTACCTCTGTAGTGCTGTACAACTCCCTTTACATAATTGGCCCAGTTTGGCTGCCCTCTTAAAAGTGGGGTCAGTTCATTTGGGAGATCAAAGTCAACCACCCTGGGCTCATCGGCAGCTTCAGTCAGAGTTACAACACAGCACTTCTGGCCAGAAGTTTTGCTGCCCACTATAACGGTCACCATCGGCAAGGCCTGCAATCATTCAAACAAACATTATAACACAGATTGTCAGAGCATAAATGCAGTGTGCTTTGATTTGAGAAGAAAACTTTTTTGTTTCTATCATTAATTCCTATTTATAAGGAGAGATGGGAGTGTGTTGGCTAAGTTTGCACTACTGATGGCCACGTCTACTATCTACAATAGAAAATATCATCAAGGATGTGAAAGGACAATCCATCATTTCCATTATTCAGATATCCGCTCTGCAGGATGTAGTATTTTGCATATGGACAAAGAAATATGTCATAAACACTGAGTCACTTTGTATTAGTGCTGGTAAGGCTGATTCATTTACAGGAATCGGTTCTTTTGAACAGTTTGATTCAAATTGATAATGCAGCTTATATTATGCCATGCCCATGACGTAATAACTTAATCAAAATTCCAAAAATTACAATATAACTTAACATAAATATAACAAAATTATAATTTTCCTTTATAGTATAGAATACTAAAATTAACTTACTTAATAATTCAATATCTTGACTAGAGAACTGAACGTATCCGTTAATCCAATTCGTAAAGAAATTGTTCAGACCTTTTTGTGAATCGTTTCAACTGATTCATTTCTAAGATTCAAACTAATGAATCGTTCGCTACTTCAAGTCAAAAGAATGTCTCGTAGGCGTAGGCCTATATACACACACAAAAAATATATTACATATTTTACTACATATTTATACTTTTTTTTTTTTTTTTTTTTTTTTACCAACACTTGCTGAGTAATGGGATTTAATAGTGTCAAAAAAGTATTATTACCATTGGGAGGACAAATCCTTCATTATAATCTGTGTGTTCTCCGATTAAATTCACTCGTCCTGGGGCGCAAACTGCAACATTTACATCTTCCCCATCAAAAGTTTCCCGGTACACACGACGAGCTTCAGAAACTAAATCTGCAACATTTTTAACTGGACATATGTTGGCCATTGTGTCGCAATATTGCAGATACTTCACAAAAAAAGTAATTATTTCTTGACAAATTTCCGGTAGCTGCAGACATGCAGCTTAAATCACAGAACAATTCATTTATAGCGGTCAATAAAAAAGTTCAATAAAATTGCTTTAATCCATAGAGCTGTTGTGAAGGAACAGAAACCAGCAATTCAGGCTCAGATACTTCCTACATATACAAGAGTCCTGATTGGTGCAAAAAGTCATATGACATATTTCTCATCACGCTGCAGTGTGTCAAGGTCCTGCTCAAGTCTGGTAACTATGTAACAAAAAGGCAAATATCAATGAAATGTCATTACAAACTCGTTTTACAGAGTTTTACAAGTGCATAGACACACACACAAAAAAGATTTTAGGTCATAAATCTTATTTAAAAAACATCGTTTGAAATAGGAACTTGTCTGAGAAAGTTATTTTAAAGCGTTATTATCTTATCAGTATACTAGGAAAGCTCCGTTTTAAAAACATGCAGTGAGGGTGATGTTTTCATAATATACATTTATGAATAAAATATTTAATTTTTATTGTATTAGATTTTCATACTAAACTGATATAATTGCATTGTCACTAATATTTTTTTAAATAAAATACTTTTTAATAATAACAAATTTCTGTATTTTCTGTATTCACATTTTTTAAACTATACTTTAAGCATTTTAAAACTATGTAACCATTTTTGGTGGCTAAACTGCATTTAAGATTTCTGTGGGAAATACAAACCCAGTGTAAATTGTAAGTGCTAGAATAAATTATTTGGATCTATGGACTTTATTTTCGTGCTGTGTGTGATCAGGGTTTAAGTGTAATTGCTATTCATTCGACTTTGAAGTATATTAAAGCAGACAATTTCAATAGTTTAAAAACATCAAATTAATTTAACTGTCAGAAATCAAAACACACAGAGATCATTTAGATAAGCAGAAGATAAAAATCCTACAAAACAATTTATTAACACTTTTTTTACAGCTTCATTTAAATAGCTTATTTGACACTTCTCTCCTACAGTAACAATGACAATCAAACAGAAATCACATTTCATTTTTAGACATAATCCATAAAATGTAGTTACATTGATGAAATGTATGGCAGGAGCTCTACAAATGCAGCTTTAAGGTTCTGTATTTAAACCTTTTTTAAATCAACAAATACTTGTTCATAACTGATACAGTAAAAACTTTTGAAAACAAAAATAATTTGTTGGATTTAAGTGCATATAAAACATAAGTGGATGTACAAAACTTTACATACAACTCCCTACAAGATCATCTAAAAATACTTAACATGAACATTCATTTACTCAGTAGCAAAAATGCATCAAACATCATAACATTACATTTTCGTGTATTGGTCTGTTTATTTGAATTCATACAAATAATGAATTCCCTGAGCTACTGATCATTTCCTTCTTCATCTCTGGTATTTTTTAATGCTGCTGACCCCTTAACTGTCTTTGAGGTCTTGGCTTTGGCAGGCTTAGGAGCTTTCTCACTTTTTTCTTTGAGTTCCGTCTCCTCTATTTCCTCTGTGCTATTATTCTTGTCCACTTTCACCTTACGAAGCTTCTGCTTTCCCTTCACAGGCGCGGAGAAGGTAAGCGAGGTTTTATTAAATTCTAAAGGAAAGATCCCCACATCCCCATCAAAGCGGTTCTTGGCCACCTGAAGGGACCTACGGCCTGGACACGTCACCAACTTCTTCTCCTGAAGGATGAGCACATTATCTGCCTCCTGACTGGCCTGATATGGGGAAATTATGCATTATAGACTTTTTACAGAAAGATACATTCAATTTTCTTATAGATAGAAACTAAGCATGTACATGTGAAAATTTGTTTTTCAATTTAACAGCTGAAGAATAAACGTGGACACAGTCTGCATCTACCAACCTTGGCTGTGCCAAAGATGGATGCTGTCTGCAATTCTTTATCATCCTCTTCTTTACGAGGGTGGATAATTAAAGTCACATGACAGCAACTGTTTGTGGCAAACTTCCTAAAGGCTCCAATGATGTGGTCTTGTACTGCAAACCTGAGGGGAAAAAAATATATTAATAATTTTTTTTATATTAATAATATTTTTTTAACTGTAAAACATTCGGGTCTCCAGTTCTCTCTCTCTCTCTATATATATATACAGTATGTCACAAAAGTGAGTACACCC